>JXCR01125914.1:0-11182 GCA_002079205.1 Phalaenopsis hybrid cultivar | reverse complement strand
TTTCTCCGTTTTGCCGTAATTCCAGGATTTATTAAATCCCATTGGAAGACAAATTTATGGGATTTAGAGAAGCTAAAGTGCAGGAATGTAGGGAGAATGAAAGGGGAGAAAGATGAGGGTTACTAATACAGTTGTTAACTCAAACCACAATAGAAATAGAAATTGAAATATTATTGGTAAATTCAAACAGGGTTATAACGACGACTATTCAACGGGAGTTAATGATAAAAAACATAAAACGACGCAAACAAACTCTCCTAAAGTGTATCCTATTGTGGTGGAGGTCNATTTATGGGATTTAGAGAAGCTAAAGTGCAGGAATGTAGGGAGAATGAAAGGGGAGAAAGATGAGGGTTACTGATACAGTTGTTAACTCAAACCACAATAGAAATAGAAATATTATTGGTAAATTCAAACTGGGTTATAACGACGACTATTCAACAGGAGTTAATGATAAAAAACATAAAACGACGCAAACAAACTCTCCTAAAGTGTATCCTATGGTGGTGGAGGTTGGCTAGGTGGTTGGGACTGCCAAAGGAGGGGTTGGAATCACTTTGGCAACAAAGCGGGATGCTGAGACAGCAAGGGTAGCAGTTGAGGTGGCGAACGGAGCGGCGAGGCGCTGTAGGAAAGGCTGGAACAACCAGTGGACAACAAAAAACAATAGGTTATATATTTTTGCGGATAACGGCAGTGAATGGGCGAAGCGGGGAGGTTGCAGGGCAGCAAGGGACTGTTGTTNGAGCGGCGAGGCGCTGTAGGAAAGGCTGGAACAACCAGTGGACAACAAAAAACAATAGGTTATATATTTTTGTGGATAACGGCAGTGAATGGGCGAAGCGGGGAGGTTGCAGGGCAGCAAGGGGCTGTTGTCCGAGCGGGGCAATGAGTAAGATGGGCTAAAATGGAAAGACTGTAGAGAAAACAACAAAAAAACTACTGTCCTAGGGGCGGTTGCAGCAGGGAAGGATGACGTGGAGCGGCAGGGTGCAATGGGGAAAGGATAAATCACCACTTGAAAATCAAGATACAAACCAAGCACCACTTGAGACCCTATGATGCAGCTCTTGAAGGGAAGAAGAGACGCCGACGGCTGACCCGATATAAAACTCGCCAAAAACCACTAATCCATACCCTAACACACACATAGGTGAGAACTTAAAAGGAAAGAAAGATAATAGGAAAAATATAATAAAAAAGGAAAACGAGAGTATTTTGGTGGTCGGCTCCCCTCTCCCGCTATTTACTTTTCCGTGGTACTATAGCAACCACAACACCATTAGAAAACTGTGCAGGAAAAAATCTCCCACGACAATTACGTTCTTCAATGTTTTCCAAAAGCGAATTAGAAGGAGAAGAAAGATGGGTACGTTACGATTCTTTTGTTATAGACCACGAGTGTGAGAGAGGGAGACTGAGAAGAAGGAAGAAGCNTACGTTCTTCAATGTTTTCCAAAAGCGAATTAGAAGGAGAAGAAAGATGGGTACGTTACGATTCTTTTGTTACAGACCACGAGTGTGAGAGAGGGAGACTGAGAAGAAGGAAGAAGAGATAATGAAGGAGCAGAAAGAAGAATGAGATGAAAGAAGAATGAGATGAAAGAAGATTGCTCTCCTACGAGGCATGAAGATGAAGGTAGCAGACATTGACTCTAATCGTGAACGACTTACCTGGGGAGCCGATTGATGTGTGGAAAGGTAGAAAGATTGACAAGTGCAAGATAGGGTTCCCCGCACATCGATCAAAGCGGAAGTCGACAACGACGATGAGCGAAACATGCATACGCTTCAATCAAGTGCAGGGGAGTTGGGAAGTGACACATGTGTTTTTTGTGTCATGTGCCTTGCATGCAGGATGGAGAGCACATGTTTTGTGCGGTGCGCCTTGCATATAAGAAGTGGCGGGACGATTGGAGTCCTAGTGTGCAGGTGAAGGAAGAACGAAGTTAAGCATCCTCTTTATGTGAAGGACGAGAAGAAACATTGAGCAGAAGAAGAGAGGAGGAGCTAACATGTGAAGGAAGAAGAAATTTGTGTGGGAGCTGAGCCGTGCCGAGCTTAGAGGATTGAGGTAAGGGTTTAAAATTATTAATTTATGAACTTAATATATTATTAATTATTAATTATTAATAATAATGTTTAATTAAATCAAGATTCAAGTTAAAGAACTTACAGATTTGAATCAAGAAGAGGGTCGCGGTAGGAAAGAAAGTTTAGGGTTTAATTTATTCAAGTTTTCATTATTTATTAAATCTATGAGCTAATGTAACATATAATGAGTTTAATGTGAATAAATAATAACAACAATAATAATAATAATAAATTATTACATAATATAAATATAATATAAATGTATATATATTTATATGAATCTTAATGCATAATTGAAAAGATACAAATTACATGAAATAACTAAAAAATTAAAATAGGACCAATATTTTATTGTCAAAATTTATTAAGTTTAAATTATTTGAAAGAAATAGTTAAATTTATATTATGAAATGGGAAAAGCAAATAATGTACTAATAAAATTNTTCCTTATTAAAATATGAGTTATATAGAATGAATATTAAATTAAAAAATAATAATAATTTCATCCATCCGACCGTCTATTTCTAATTTGATTAATTTCAAGTCTTGGGCTGTGTTGCCCGATGTCTTCANTTCCTTATTAAAATATGAGTTATATAGAATGAATATTAAATTAAAAAATAATAATAATTTCATCCATCCGACTGTCTATTTCTAATTTGATTAATTTCAAGTCTTGGGCTGTGTTGCCCGATGTCTTCCTTGCTAGCTCTTACTAAGATTGTATCTTGAGTGTTCTTTTGGGCGAGACTGGGAGGTGTAATGGAATGTTAGCAAGGTTTCGATGGTAAAGGAGAAGGGGAAGATAGTTTTGTTGTTTTAATTTTATTTTATTTAAGTTAATTTAATTTATTACTAACTAATAACTAATTAATATACTTTCTAATTAATTATAATTAAATAAATTTATATGTAACTGTTTAATATTAATTAATAAAAATAAATTACACATTGAATTTGATAAAGTTCTAATAATTATTAATTAGTTTAGTAAATAACTAATCAATTATTAATTAATGAATGTTAAATTATTTTTTAATCTAATTAGTTTAATGGAATCATTACCAATAGTTAATTTTTTCGATAAATACTTAATTATTGATTAGTACAATTATAAATAAAAAATTTTAAAATAAATGTAATTAAATTGAAAATTTATATCATTAATATGAAATATTAAGCTTTTTTTATTTTTAAAGAAATTTGAAAATCACACGATGATTTCTAAAAGTTTGCTTCTAAAGTGTGTGATTTATGTTTTTCTTGTGCTATGCTTCTAAAGCTTTAAATCGCCTAAATATTACTAAAAGTTGTTAAACAGTTTCTCGGGATTTATTCTCTTATACCGAACACTTTTTCAGGATTTTATCACCTCAGGATTTAATAAATCCAGATTTATAGGATTTTGTAAATCTTATTTAATCTAAATCCTATTTGTTGCCAAACAACCTCTAAGAATTGCAGTAACCATTCACAAACATTTTTACCTAGTAAACATTATCGCCGGTTAAAAATTTAATCAATAAAAAGGGGCACATGACTTAGAAACAATAAATGAACTAAGAAATTAGGAGCAAGCGGTTTATGTTGTTCACCAATGGCTTCCTACAATCAGAAGGAGAAACCAGTACAATAGGCTTTACTTGTAAAATTATGTATATGATTCAAGACAAGTTTCCCAAAAATGTAAAATTGATCAAATATAAAAATGTAAAATTCAGCATTTATAAATAGGAAAGTAGCATACCTCCAACTATTAATTTTTATGTGGTTTGTTAGTTAAAGAGTAATTTTAAACGTCCATCAGTTTAAAATTGCTGGTATATGAATTACTAAAAAATATTGAAGGTTCAGGGGCCCCAAAAGTTTAATTCTTTTTTTATAATATTTGTTGCCCGTCTTTTTGGTTGAAAGGGAAGTGGTTTGTTTTTTTTTTTAAATTAGTACAACGTTTTGTTGTGAGAAGATTGAACAATTTTGTAATATTCAAATATCAACAATTATAGGGACCAATAGTCTCTCACTTAGTTCAAACATTACATCATTACTAATGTAAGAAATAAATTGATAGATCATGATGGTTTGTTGTCTAAAAGCCAGTGTTATTTTTCATGTATCACAATGACCATATCTCTTATTTATATATCTGAATCATTTAATGAATAAATTTTGTTTATTTTAGGTCCAACTTAATGATCTTTATAATATTAATAAATGTGCACATTTAAATAACTTAACATGAAAGGTATTATTATAATTAGAATATATTTAGTAGTAATATTTATCTTTAAAATGAAATTAATTAACAAAGGCGGTCTACGTGATCCTTAAACTTATGCAGTAGTATGTTTACAATCAAAAGATCAACTAATATTAATTTAGTGTTGGCGTGTTTAGTAATCGTTGTTCTTCTTACCACACTCTCTTATGGCTAATACTTAATGTCAGTATGCTTGCCTCACTTACAGCTCTTCTTATTCTTAATCACAAAGTTCATATCTGAATTATCAAATTATCCTCAATTGCCTTTACATAATATAATATTTACAAATCTAAAATCAGTAATGAAACTCTTTAAGCATACATCATGTAGTAGACCTTCAAGCCTAGAATTTTAGTAAGAAGCCCTTGATCATTAATATTATCATCAAACCCCATGCAATGATTTCTGGTTGGTTGTCATTTAGCAATCGGAGGAGGAAGTGCCTATTGTTTGATCCTAAATCCCTCTTTTGTTTTCATNTCTTTAAAATGAAATTAATTAACAACGGCGGTCTACATGATCCTTAAACTTATGCAGTAGTATGTTTACAATCAAAAGATCAACTAATATTAATTTAGTGTTGGCGTGTTTAGTAATCGATGTTCTTCTTACCACACTCTCTTATGGCTAATACTTAATGTCAGTATGCTTGCCTCACTTACAATTCTTCTTATTCTTAATCACAAAGATCATTTCTGAATTATCAAATTATCCTCATTTGCCTTTACATAATATAATATTTACAAATCTAAAATCAGTAATGAAACTCTTTAGGCATACATCATGTAGTCGATTTTCAAGCCTAGAATTTTAGTTAGAAGCCCTTGATCATTAATATTATCATCAAACCCCATGCAATGATTTCTAGTTGGTTGTTATTTTGCAATCGGAGGAGGAAGTGCCTATTGTTTGATCCTAAATCCCTCTTTTGTTTTCATCATCTAGCTTTTGCTCTTTGTTTTGGTCCCTATGGATAAAGCCAAAAAACAATTCACAAGCCTACAACAAGAATATTAGGAGAGAGTAAAAATTAGGCTGCATAGAAGGCAACAAGAATTTAAATTGTAGTTTAAGGAACTAATTAAATCTATTATCTTGATTCAAAATATATTAACAATTTTTTTGAAGTTTTTTTATTTTTATTTTTACTTTTTTTTACATTGTCTTTTTGAGACGTTACCTTACGAATTTGGCATTCCTGCTGACTATTTGGTTCCTTGCGTTTGTGGAGGCTTAGTTTTATGATTTTGGAATGCTGCTCCTTTTTATGCTTTGCATGTACTTTAGAGGAAATTTGTTTTTTTGGATGTTTTGTGTTTTAGGCATATGTGAATATTGAGTTTAGTGGCAAATTGAATAATTGAAAAATGTTTTGGAGTAAAAATAAGTATTTGTTTCAAAGGTGCAACCTANTTTTACTTTTTTTTACATTGTCTTTTTGAGACGTTACCTTACGAATTTGGCATTCCTGCTGACTATTTGGTTTGCTTTTGTGGAGGCTTAGTTTTATGATTTTGGAATGCTGCTCCTTTTTATGCTTTGCATGTACTTTAGAGGAAATTTGTTTTTTTGGATGTTTTGTGTTTTAGGCATATGTGAATATTGAGTTTAGTGGCAAATTGAATAATTGAAAAATGTTTTGGAGTAAAAATAAGTATTTGTTTCTTTCTTTGTAAGCTTAGCTTTTGGGTTTAACATGGCCTCTATGAAGTTCACATTCTCTAATAAATTATACCAAAGTTAATGATTGACTTGGGTCTATTTGTAGCTGCGAATCATGGTTCTCGTAGTTCTTGTAATCCTCTACCATGGTTGAGCTAGGTTCAAGGCCAACAGTTCCCACGGTTGCAAACGGTTGAGTCTTTTTTGGTTCATGGCATTTGTTGTGATGAAAACATCTATTAAAATAAAGTTATGACAAATGTTAAAAGCTCTCACGTGTGGGGGAGATTATTTGATTCTCATATTTGTTAGTTAAAAAAATATGCTGATATGTAAATACTAACATTTTAAATGATTTTTTGTGCTTGTTCTAGACTTATTTTAGTAGATGGAACAAAATTTCTTTTCGGCAGCCCTAAACTTGCTTTTGCACCTCGTTATTGGGGTGATAATTTAATGATATAATTTAAATTAATAAATTAAATTATCAATTTATTAAAAGGTAAACTATTATATGTAACTTCTCTATCTATTTAAATGAATATATATAAAAGGGTTTTGTATTTTAATCATTTACGAGTTAAATTTATCAAGTTAATTCTTCTTCTACAAACTTGCCGAAACATTGAAGCCCTACGATTGATTTGTCGTTACTTCTGCTATTATCTTGTGACTTGATCTATCTTCATATCTCTGCTCATTTCTCCAGAACTCCCTAGTTCTTTTTCTCCCTTACCATCTCGTTGTTCATCTTCATTGCAACCTGAAGCGTGACTCGTCGTCTTCATTGGATCCTGTTTGTTTTTTTTATAATTTGAACTATGGCTTTGTTCTTTGCCACGATGGCTTCTCATCACATTTTTTTCTTCATTGATGACGATGATATATCAAAGCTGCATATTTTTAATTGGCTACATTGGAAGGTCTGTTTGTTGCTTCTGGTGGTGACATTATATGATTATGTATTATGAAATTTAGAATTTATTCTATTTTATTTTATAAGTGAACATGTATAAAATTTATACTGCTTATGCCTGATATCTTGGGGTCAATACCTCAGGTAAAATGCCCTGTCTTGCTTTACCTCCTTTAATAATATTGAGAAATACCTAGTAATCATCCTTCATTTATAGGACTTAAGCTTTTGATGTATTTGATCCAACTTTGATGTTCTTTGGATCAACACTCACAAACACTTTGTTATCTTGAGGGTTGTCACATTACCACCAAATCAGAAGAGCTGCTAGTTCTTTTTCATTAGTACTCATGGTGATATTCTGTGCTATACTTTTGTTTATTAGATGATTGTGTTGTTTCTGGCTGAACTTTTGCATCTGGTTTTAGTTTAAGGCTTTTAAGTTGTGGAGTTTTTTAATTTACATATTTATGCTGAAGTTTTGGCTTGTTGATCAAGCAGTTAATTTAGCTGACTATACTTTAAAAATATTCAAAATGTTCCCTTGTTTTTCTCCTTTCAAACTTTTAAAATATTATCCTCGAATTGTTTAATGGTTTTTAATTAAATTTAATTGATTGCTCATAAAAAAAACATCCTCATTTCATTAACACTTTGGCTTATTTAGAGCCTTACAATATTTATAAATAAACCTTACAATATTTATAAATAAATCCCTAGATTTTTTCTATTTACAAATAGAACCCTATATTAAGTACAAATCTCAATACTCACCCTCATGATAGGCGAAAGATATTCACTAAGCCCATTTTGTCACATAATCTAGTTAACTTCACCAAGCTAAGTCCTTTAGTGAGGGAGAGCCATCTGCTCTTCAGTAGCACGTGACTTAGTTCCAACAATTCATTATTCAGCTTCTCCTTCATGAAGAATCTATCAATCTCTAGATGTTTGGTTCTATGATTGTTGCACCGGGTGGTTAGCAATGTTGATTGCCGACTTGTTGTCACACCACAACTTCATTTGAGTTCTCTGATCCACCTTGAGTACGACCAACAAGGCTTTCAGCTACATCATCTCAGGAACTTCTAATGTCATGGCCTCGTATTCTGTCTCTGTTGTTGATATTGCTACAACTGACTGTTTCTTACTCTTCCAAGAGACCAAGTTGCCACCTACAAACATGCAGTATCTTGATGTGGATCATCTGTCGTCAACACAATTTGCCCAGTCAAAATCACAAAATCCCTTAATGTTTATATGCTCATTGTTCCTGAATATCAACCCATTCCCTGGTGCACTCTTCAGTTACCTCAGAATCCGATATATTACATTCATATGGCTCTTCCTTGGATCATGCATATAGCGGTTCACCACACTTACTACAAAAGAAATATCGGTTTGAGTGTGGCACATATAGATTAGACGAGCCACCGGCCTCTAGTACCTCTCACGATCAACCGATTCACCTGCCTCTGTATCGATTTGACCTTATCAATTGTAGAGACTTCGAGTTTGCACCCCCGAATACTTGTTTCCGTGAGAAGATCCAGTACATACTTTCTTTGGGATAGGATCATCCCCTTCATGGGCCACTTTAGTCCCAAGAAAGTATCTGAGTTGTCCTGAATCCTTCACTTCAATTTGCTTCCCCAATCTTTCCTTTAGTTGAACAATATATGCCTCATTATCACCAGTGATAATTATGTCATCCGCATACACAACAAGTATAGTAGTGTGACCTTTATGTTGCCTAAAAAACACTGTAGAGTATTGATTTGTTGATATCCCATGCTAATCATCGTTCTAAACTTGTCAAAGCAAGCTTGAGGAGTGCTTCAAGCCATATAGGGGCTATCTGACAACGGATTTATCCAGGATTTAAGCGGAATGTAGTCTAAATCTTGCTAGACAATCATTTTGGACAAAATAAAGCCGCAGATTTGATAAATCTGGATTTTGCGGATTTAAGCCGTAAATCTGGGATTTATTAAATCTAGCAAATCAGTAGGTTTACGGGATTTATGGCGCAGGGAAGGTAAGAACGTAGGTGAGAACGATGCGATAGGTTAAATCTTGTCAAATAATTTTATTAGATTTACTAAATCTTTTGACAGACAATTTTCTTGACAAGATTTAGTAAATTTGGATTTACTAGATTTACTAAATCCTAATAACTTAATTCTAATTCATTGTCAATAAACCCCATAGTGACTTCCTGAGCCTACACACCTTGCCCATTGTTTGTGATGTAATGATTTCTAGTGGCATCTCCATATATACATACTCCAGTAGCTCCTCATTATGAAAATCATTCTTCACATCCAGTTGGTAGAGTCACCATCCATCATTCACTGACAGAGAAGTCGGTGTCCTCACCTTTGCTGATCTTTGCTACTGGTGCAAAGGCTTTATCGTAATAAATGTCATATGTTTGACTGTACCTTTTTGCCACTAGTCGTGTTTTGTACCTCTCTACCTTTTCTTTTGGAATTTGTTTTATCGTTAAGATCCACTTGCATTCTAGTCTCTTCCCTGCTGGTAGTGGTACAATCTCTCATGTGATTTTCATCAAAAGCTTCAAGCTCTTTATGCATCGCCGTTTTCCACTTGTGATCCTCTTTGGCAACCTGTCAATACTTGGTTGGGTATAGAGATAAAGTCCAATGATACAATGAATGCTCCATACAAAGGTGAGATGTTAGAATAAGAAACTAAGTTTGCAATGTCAAGTTTCCGCCCAAAACGATCGGTAGGATGCCCCGCATTGCTTTCGGGGGTTTTTCTTAATATTCTTTTAGGGGTCGGTGTGGAGTAGAATTAATATCATTTGGGAGTTTTGAATCAAAGATGGATAGTGTAGGTGTCTCAAGAGTTTGGAAGGCCTGGACAAAGGACTTGTTGGTACCGTAGGCTCTGCTCTCTCAGCTTGCTTATTCCTCCATGTATGCACCCTTAGCTCATCTTCAGTCCAAATCCCACCACTTCTGGGGTCAATCTCCTCGATTTTTGTCTTCTCAGTTGATTCCTCTTATCACAGGACAACATTTCACCCAATTGCACCACTACTACTCACTTTCTCTTGTCTCATATCTCCGGTGACTGTTGAGTCACCGAATGGTGAATTCATCTCCAGAGTGTAGTATGTTTCTAACTCTCTAAATGGCACATCCATACTCACAAAGAGTCTATTCCCAATCTGGCTCTAGCATATACGACCCACCCTTCTGAGTAGCAGAGTACCCCACGAACACACATTTTATAGCTCTGGGATCCAACGTCCTTACAGATGACCTATTGTCTTTTATAAAACATACATTTCCAAATACCTGGGACGGAGGAGGAACAATATCACCTGTGAGTTTTGAATCAAAGGTGGACAATGTAGGTGTCTCAAATGTTGAGAAAGATTGGGACAAGGGACTTATTGACATTGCAGACTCTGTTCCCTCAGTTTGCTTCTTCCTCCATGTATATACCCTTGGCTCATCTTCAATCTGAAACCCACCACCTCTGGGGTCAATCTCTTTGATTTTTGTCTCCTCAGTTGATTCATCTCACATCACAGGACATGACATTTCTCCCACTTACACCACTCTATCACCACTACGACTCACTCTCTTGCCTCATATCTCTAGTGACTGTTGAGTCATTAAAGGGTGAATTTATCTCTAGAGTGTAGTATGCTTCAAACACTCTGAATGACACATCCATACTCACAAAGAGTCTCTTCTCAATCGGGCTCCAGAATACATAGCCCTTCTGAACAGCAGAATACACCACGAACACATATTTCACAGCTCTGAGATCCAATTTCTCTAGAGATGGTCTATTGTCTTGCACAAAACATAAAAATTCAAATACCTTCAATTGAAGGATACCACTATTCTCCTTTCAACATCTAACAAGGAGACTTTCACTCCAATATTCTTGAGGGCATCCTGGTTATCAATTGAGCGGCTGTCAACACTATTTGCCCCCATAATTGTCGTGTGACATTCATTGTCATCATCATGCTCCAGGCAACCTCTAGAAGATGCNAACTTCATTTGAGTTCTCTGATCCACCTTGAGTACGACCAACAAGGCTTTCAGCTACATCATCTCAGGAACTTCTAATGTCATGGCCTCGTATTCTGTCTCTGTTGTTGATATTGCTACAACTGACTGTTTCTTACTCTTCCAAGAGACCAAGTTGCCACCTACAAACATGCAGTATCTTGATGTGGATCATCTGTCGTCAACACA
>JXCR01125912.1:7831-29780 GCA_002079205.1 Phalaenopsis hybrid cultivar | reverse complement strand
CCTTTATTTTATTTGGCTTATATTAATGGAATCTTTCCAACAAGTAAAGCTTTATAGTTTTTCTCTTTCTAAAGTTCTTTAATGAAAGAAATCTCATACATTTTATGTGTTATTCTTAAAATATATGCATACAAGGCTTTTGTTCAATACCAATATAATAAATTTTCTCAATCATTATTAAACTTTTTATCATGTAAGTATTCAACATAAGAATAAATCACTCATATGTCTTAACAATCTCATCTACACAAAAGCTCTCCATATCACCAACAAGTTCACATCAAATAGAAGCATTTTAACATTATTGAGAAATGAGAATCATTCTTCAAGTAGTCATTCAACCACATAAGGTGCATCCCTAAATAATTCATTAATGTATCTTGCTCAATCATAGTGAAAACTAAAAAAAAGCTAACAAATACTAGCGCAAAAACGACTCAATCTCAACTAAAACATCAGTCATATTATCTTGTATTCTAATTGATCAGAAACACTAATGATCACAAAACTTATTTTTAGCTCAAAAACACAAAATCTTATAGGCGATGGCAACAATCACTTCATATATTTATAGCTACATATTTTTCAACTACCTAATGTAAAATTAAATCTATTCCCATACACCTTTACATCTTAGGTTACTAGCATATGATGTGTTCACCAACCATGAACTTTATGAATTTTTTGAGATTTAAAAAATCACCACTTAATCAAGTAAAAAATTTGATAGAATCATATAAAATCATTACTTGATGAATTAAAAATTTCATGCATAGTATAAATGTATTAAAAAAAAGTAGAGTCAAATTCTACATAGTTAGAATTCATTATGCTTAAATGATGTGACAAATCCCAGACAAATATGTCTTCATGCATGTAAGCACCAATACTATTAATATCAAATATTGAAAATATAATAATTAGTATAAAAAACTTACATTGTCAAAAAGCTCATTGCAATTGGGTTTTAAAAAAAGCTCATTATTCGTAAATAGCTTATGTTCAGTTTGTTAAATAACTCGTGTTCGAATCGTTCATTAAGTAGATGAGCAGGACCCAAACAAATCATTTAAGCTCAAATTATAACGAGCCAAATAAGAATAACCCTTTTTTTGATACTCGTTCTAACTAGAAATAAAGAAATTATATATATTATTTATATAATAATATACTACATATATTATTTTTATAATAATATATTATATATATTTATATCTAAGCTAGAATTATAATAGCTCTACTGTCATGTGGTTTAGTATCCTATTGTACAGAATTGGTGCAGAATCAAATCTAACATCTTATATTTATTTTTTCATACTATTTTTAATGAACCAATTTTGAGCCGAACACGAACACACTCTTTACAAGTAATTTCAAACACGAGCCAATTTCAAACGAGCTAAACATGAGTCAAGCTCGAGGTCTATAATGCCCTTAAGTGTGAACTTCTCCTAAAAGTTTTCTACAATAATTTGCTTATCATCATTAGTCCAATAACTTTTCACATATTCAACAATAAAATAATCCCCAATATAATTGACTGAATAATAAACAAATTGAAGTAAGTAATTTACATAAAGTTCTAGAGCTAATCCTATTCTTCAATAGGAATCATTTTCGGTGTTTTCTTGAAATCTCCCAAATTTCACTGAGCTGTTCCATCACAAGCTTAAACTAATATTTAAGACTTCATAATCCACAAATCTTAGAAGCAGCTCATTACCTTCATTGAGCCAATTATGTCCCATACACAAGGAGAGCCTCTCTGATCTCAGCAGGAATCTAATGAATTCCCCAATTATTCAGCTTCCCTTTGGCAGGCAACTTTACCCCCAAACTCTCTTCTCATTTCTTCTGCTATCTGCAGCAGCCATCCTTCTCTTCATCTCCTTCTACTTCAACAACTTCTTAGCTCCATTCCAAGACAAAGTCCCAGTTCCTCCTTCCTCCACCCTGTCAACATTGCTTCTGTTACCTAACACTTCTTCTTCTTCTTCTTCTTCTTCTTCTGATTCTGAGAAAGAATGTGACATATCCAAAGGGGAATGGATCAGAGATCCAAAAGAGCCATATTACAACAACAAGACATGCTGGATGATACAGGAGCATCAGAACTGCATGAAGTATGGGAGGCCAGACATGGAGTTCTTGAATTGGAGGTGGAAGCCGGATGGCTGCGAGTTTCCAGCCTTCGAACCGCTCCGATTTCTCGAGCTTATGAGGGAGAAGTCCCTAGCCTTTGTGGGTGATTCCCTTGCCAGGAACCATATGCAGTCACTCATGTGCCTTTTGTCCAAGGTAAGTCCTTCAGCTTTCAGATCTTTTCTTTCTCTGTTCTGTGAAGCTTTCTTTTGTTCTCTCTGATTGTTCATTTGGTTGCTTGCAGATGCATTAACCTTAAAATTTAATGAAATATAACTAACATATTGCATCAAGCTTAATAATTATATTCCAGTGGTGAGGACATTACAAGGGCTATCGAATTTATGATACTGTAGTTTTTTTCAAGTTTAGTTAATTAAGAAAATTATGATTCAATCATTTAGCTGTAAAGTCATTAAGTTGCAGGAAATATTCTGCTGGCACACTTATTTAGATATGTGCAATTAGTCAATAATTAGCACGTTAGTAAGCTTTGCTTACATGATAAAAAAACACACTATAAAATAATTGCAATTGGAAAAATTAGTTAATTATTCACCGAATGGATGAGGATATTGTTATTTATTATAGGTACATATTTCAATGAATAATGAAAGGCATTTAAATATTAAATGTTTACATGGTTTAGTTGGAACAATCTAACTCGATAGCACATGATTACAGACAAACCCAAAAGATTAACAAATTAATTTATTTAGTAGATGCAGAAGTATTAACATATTGATTAAGTTGTGGTAATACTAATGTTTTTTAATTTTTTTTCATTGATAATGAATTGCCGATGTATTGCCTAAAAGTCTTCCTGAAAATTTTTAGGAAGATTTGCTTACTTGTCACTCAATTTCTATGTATTTACATCCAACAGCTAACCTTCAATTGTTATGTATATATCATCATACCTGTCTGTATTGAGATCATATTTATTCATGAATCACACATAAGAATTGGAGTGTAGGAATGACATATTTTAGAATACAAGCCAGTTTTTCTTATTGGCTTCCCCCTTACATTTATTGTTCATGTATTTATAAAAAACTATAATCATTTATAAAATGTTCGGTTATGCCTTTGACATTTTGGTTGTCGGCTGGCCTTCATTGACCAGTCACGGAAGATTCGCCTCTTAGTGTGTTCTCGGCAAATATTCGGATCTACTACCCTCTGAATATGCTGCCTGAGTTAGGTGACCTCCTAGTCGATCGATCGGTCATTGAGCAGTTCGACCTCTAGGTGGTTGATCATTTCTTTCCTATCTGAATCTAACTAGTTCGCTCTTCTTGCCCCAAACATTTGTTCTGCTAAAACAGTTTTGATTTGTTGGCACACACTCAACATGGGATCATTTGAATTCAACCAAATGTCTTTTTATTATGCAATCTTAAAAGTAAAAATAATTATATTTTTGATGGAATATAAAAGATTTGAGTTTGAGAAATTTAGAAAAATAAAGTTTGGGGGTCGGTATATAAATACACAGGAATTGGGTGGTATGAATGTAAATGCCTCTTTTTTTTTGTTTTTTTATGTCAGTGACATGACTTCAAATAATGCAGCTTCAACCAACCTGTGAGCAAACAGTTGTAAGGTTCNAGCTTCAACCAACCTGTGAGCAAACAGTTGTAAGGTTCAAAAAGGATTATTAAAACATATAAAAAAATCGTTCATGCCAAGTTGTTGGGCCAGAACGGTCTTAAATTATTGCTTTTTGCACATGCTAAAATTTCAATTATTAGTATACAATATTGATTTTCTCCATCCCAATTGAGTCATGTTTGTCAAAATTATGTGCCAGGGATATGCTAGATTAATAGTTGGACATATCAATTCATAAATGTGATCCAACCCTCCCTACTTTTAGGCTGACTGAATGTTGGGGAATTGTTTTTGAGGGTAAAGATATGGAAAAAAGTTGTAAATATATAATCATTTTTATAATTTATTTTGATTTTTTTTTTTATTTCATTAGTTTTTCTTCAAATCATCAAAATCTTAAAGGTGATCTGATTTGCGGAAAAAAGGAATATAGAGTATAAAGAATACAGTGTATATGAAATATTTGGAATTATTTGGTTGGGTGTAAAATAAATGTATCAGATTTGTTTGAAATGACATGAATTCATTGTAAAATTCAATGCAACAGAGGTGGCAGACATGCGTGACGACACATTATCGTAGTTGTGGCCAGTGACATCGGACGATTAGGTGGTGACGATAATGGACAATATTGGTGATGGTGGTAGTGACAGGCGGTAATTGGCAATGGGTAGAAAAACGCAGCTTGAAGTGTGTTCCAAACTCGACCAAATCAGATGAGTATGCAGTAGATAAGTCGGTGAAACTGTAAATTGCAAGATATATCTATTAAAATTGAAAATACGAAAACTAAAATTCAATTGTAAGGCACAATAAAATTACTCCTCATACTCAACATCGCCTGAAGAGTAATTGGAGGATTTAATCATGATCTTTTCCTCAAAGGCATTGTCCGAGTCGAACTGATCACCGAGATTAATTTTTTTGTATTCGCCACTAACAACCTCTAGTATGAGTTTTTTATCGATCGCATCAAGCGGAAAACAGAAACTTGCCATTTTTGTTTCTTGACGAGCGAGTTCAATGTTATTATGAATATTAATTGTGGTTTTTGGTTTACTCGAAATTACAACAACTCAATCAACGTTATCTCTTACTCTATGTGGATATCGAATAAAGTAAAACTGAATTGTCTGTCGGGCTGGAATGAAAGGATCAAATTTAGCATATCTTCTGTTCGTTTTCACTTCTGTGATATTTTATAATCAGTTTACCCTTGTTCCATGATTAGGAAAAGGATCGAATCAAGTACACTTGAATAGGAATACACTTCCTCCAATAGAATCTGGATAAGATAGTTCGATAAATTATTTCAGAATCTCGTGATAGTTTCTCTCGTTGGCTGACTTATCATTTGCTTTAACACAAACACCAGAATTAGAAGACTTTTTTTCCTTCAGACCAGAATCTCGTGTGAAGCCTGTACTCATCTACATTGTAAATTTGACAGATTTTCATGATGTGCATAAGTCCCCAAGCAAGATTTATTAACCCTTGAGCTGTCATACCATTTCTCTAATCATGAATCTATTAATGCGTAAGAAATCATGTGTTAATGAAAAGCCTCGTGTCACGGAAGGAATAGATATGTCAAATTTAACTCACAAGCGTTGTAAACCACTGGGGGAAGTTATTCTCTATCTCCCTGCTCATGTCATCCTCTTCAACTAAAGTTAACGAATCCACGAATAAACTGTTCACATATTAAAATATCATTGAAATAGTTAATCATAACACTTTTCAGATAAATAAGTTAAAAATTATAATGAAAAATGACTTACTTAATAAAGGGTAGTACTTCATCGTAATTGAGAAGAGCATAAAGTGTCGCTGCTTAAAGTTCCTGAGCATTAAGAACGTGATGTGCACCTCTCTGATGCTTCACCTAATTGTTGAAAAATAGAAAGGGTCGATGGTGACACCAAAACTAATGACTCTTTTGTGGACTCTTCTTCCACGAAATAGGAGTAGAATGCATTGTCTCTTGCAGTAAATATGATTCACATATTATTCCTTCTAGGTGAACCTTATTGTTCATAGTTCTCTTCAGTTTATTCATAAATCTAAAAAATAAATGTTGCTCAATATAAATTGCTAATATTCTTTATAAATGTGTGAATAAATATCTAGTCCCAATATAATTGCCTCTCAAATGGATACATCCAACGGTATTGTACTAGGTCTTCAATTAATGCATCGTAGGGTAAATGTAAAAGGAGATGCTCCATCGAGTTGAAGAAACTAGGTGGAAATATTGTCTAAAGCATGCAAAGTGTTACAGGTATTATGTGCGTTTAGCTGGTGTATGTCGTCATGTCTCAAATCAGCAGCACATAGTTCCCTGAAGACACACTGATTTTAATTAATGGATTAAGGACTTTGCTTAACAAACAACCAAATGTGGTTGGCATCAAATTTTGTAAAAAATATGGCAGTCGTAATTTTTCATTCCAAAAATTTTTTCAGCACCAACATCAACATGACTGCTCAAATTCTAAGCATACACACTCGAGAATTTTAATGATTTGAGCTACTCACAAATTGTTCTTAGCTAAAAAAAGTGAGAGAATATTTTGCTTTGAGCTAATGAGCTTGTCAATAGCAGTTTTTTGGATCTCCAACTCTTGCTTTCTGCATATCTCCTTCAAATCAATTTTGACATTCACGTTATCCTTCATTTTTTAGTTAGCATATATCACAATGTTGAAGATATTATCAAAGAAATATTTTTTTTCTATGTACATGACATCGAGATTTTGTCTGATCATGTTGCCCTTCCAAGATCCCGAAAAATTGACTTCTTAGTCCAATTAAGAGTGACACCAATTCTGACTAGATGATGTGAAGAAAGGTCAGGACATACAGTAATCTTTGGAATGTCGCTAATAATATGTCTTGCTCGGATATTCTTGGAGCTAGAGAAAATTTCTCAATTTTTTTTTTCTTCTGAATGCATTCTTGTTCTTCCTGAAGGGATGCCCGTCTTTTAGAAATATACGATGATATTCAAACAATGAATTCTTCCTGTCATACAGAAGCATAAACGTCTTAGATGAATTCATGCAATATGGGCAGACTAACATTCCAGCGATGCTTCATCCATATAGCATTTCATATGCAATAAAATCACTTATTATCCACATTAATTGGCCTTTCATCAGGAAATTGTGTTTCCTAGAGACGTAATACATCATGACACTTATTTTTCAAAGAATTTGTAGCTCTCCTATCAACTGCTATAAATATACATCAATCCTCCCTTTAGGGCTACTGATACTAGGTATAATCAGTGTCTGTAAGAAGAAATGAGCTGTCATGCACATCTCAGGTGGTATATTGTATGACATAACAATCACCAGCCAACAAAAGTAGGGTGATGCAGTCTAACCATACGGTGTGAAACCAATAGAGCATAAACTTAGCCGGACATCACGTGTCTCCGCAACAAACACAGGATATGAGCGATCAAAAGATTTCCACACCTCTTCGTCTGTTGGATGACTCATTGAGTTATTTTCTCCTGATCTGCTCTGATATCGTCTCATATGTGGAGCAGTACACATATAATTGTATAGCCTCTAAAGATGTGGAATAATTGATAGATAAAGCAATCACTTGAATGAAACTTCCTTTTGCCTCTTACTTTTTCTGCTTTTAGGTTTGAATCTATGGGAATTACTAAATATGCATTGAGTCTCCATCACACTACTCTTGTGATATAGCATACATCCATTTACACAACAATTAATGTTCTCTATTTTAAGCCCTAACTTGGAGACCAACATTTACGTCTTGTGTAAATCTTCAGGGACTAAATTTTCAAGTGAAATAGTCTCTTTCAGCAAGATTGGAAAATGATTGAAGCACTCTCGAGGCATGTTGTACTTTGTTTTGATTTTAAGCATTCTAAGAGCTATAAATAACTCAAAATGAGACGTGCAACCATCTCACAATGGCTTTTGAGCAACATTCAATAAATCATAAAACGTCTTAGCCTCAGGGTTTGGTGCCTCTTCCTACTGAACTTGGCTTGCATAATAATTTCTTGTTCCATCAAAGATCATTTCTTCAAATCTACTTGAGTAAAATCCAGATGAAGGATCATAACTCGTCAAAGGAGTGGAGCTAAATGTTGTAGGATCAATCTCCCCATGTGAAGTCCAAATCTAGTAATCTGGCTACAATCCCCAATGGTATAGATCACATTTTACTTTGTCAGGAATTAGTTGTGCTCAATTTCTATGTTTCGAACATGGACATCGAAATCTACCCTTAGAGGTAAGCCGAAAGTTGAGAAGCAGCTGCCACAAATTTCTGGACACCGTTCAAGAACTCCTAAGTGATCTTTTTTTTCTATTAGGATAAAGTCTGTTGTATATCCATGATCTCGATGTATGAATATTCATGTGTACCTTCAAACATGAGAATAATAAACACATTATAAAATACATTCAACTAAATACATTGTATTTAATTATTTTAATAGATGTAGTGGTCGATTAGTAACAAAAGGTGATGGAACCTGACATAATCAACACATTTTAAAAAAGTGAAAGTTTTAGAAATCTTTGAATTCAGAATGTTAACAACCCATTGAAATTGTTAAGGCTGTCGAAGACCAATTATTGATGAACATTTATCCATTTGTCCCTCTAATCTTGGCTGTCACTGTAGCTACAACAACCCTTTCACGATTATAATTTTTTTCACTTTTCTCTACAAGTGTAAAGCCACTTATCCACCAAAGTATTCTCGTCTTAACAACTCTTACTAGCCCACTTTCACATGATGTTTTAAGTGTCAAGTTAAATGTTGCGTGGACAAGAATGCTTATGTTTATGATTGACTCTTCACTCGGAGATAAAATATGGTAAAAATATATCCATGTAAAGGCTGGTGTTCTAAAGTGACATGCAATACTAGACGGAGTCGTCCTAATAAATTGAGAATCAATGTTAAAAAAATAATTATTTTCGACAGAGCTAACATTACTAAAATGTCAAATAATCCGTCTTGTAGTAGTCTAACTTTAGATCTAATATTGTGTGTCACCATAACCATACCAAACCTTACACGAGTTTATTTCTTTCACATTTTATTTTCTAAATAGAAAGCCAATCATAGTACTAAACATACTCATCGCCGTAAACCACATAAGTGATTGACTGCACCCTTTAGAAATATGTTCTTAGAAGGACATATTTCATATGATGTAAGATTTTTCACTGCATCCTTAAGTGCGCAGTCTAATTTCTACAAACAGAATGAAAATTCACATCAAAATCTAAGTTGTGAGTTCCAAAATAGAAATTCACTTTGAAATCTAATTTGCATTGCTAGAATGGGAATTGTGATAATGAAATTTAGATTTTATTGTAAATTTCTTATAGATTTTCATTTGGAATTGACAATTTAGATTTCGAAGTGAATTTTCATTCTGGATGTGGAAATTAGACTTCACATGGAGAATGCAGTGCAAAATCTTACATCGTATGAAATATTTCTTTATAAGAAAATATTTTCAGGTGTGCAGTCAATCACGTAAGGGTTTGCGATGACGAGAATGTTTAGTTCTAAGTTTGATTTTATTGTTGGAAATAAAATATGAAACAAATATACTCATGATATGATTAAAGTAGCCACAATTGTAAGCAATAATAGAAAGATATGAAGTCTAAATAAACTGTCGAAATTAATTTTTCTTAATACGAAACAATAATTACCACTTGAAAAATTGACTGATTTTAATTTTGACTTGGTTTTCTTTAGAGCTGACAATAATTAAGATTGAAATAAGAACTTTAACAGCCTACTAAGGCTGTTAGGTGAAGTTCGATAATTGACAAATATTTTTCAATATTTTATCTCCAATTTTGTTTGTCACCACAGCTACACCAACTCATTCACGAGTATATTTCGTTCACATTTTCTCTACAAGTGTAAAACCAGTGATTGTTATGGGATTTGTGATTGGCATTTCACTTGGAGATAAAATATGAAACAAACATATCTATGAGAGGGCTGGTGTAGCTATAATGACATTCACTATTAGAGGGAGTAGTCTTAATCAATTAAGAGTCAATGTTTGACAGTTTAATGATCTTAGACAAAATTAACATTACTAAGATGTTAAGAGATCTGACTTCGAGCCGAGATGATATAGGTTCCAAATAAATTTGATATGTAGGTTCCAAATAAATTTGATCCAAAATTTTAGCTCATACCACGGCATGTTTATTTCAGTTTGAGTTTCATGCGCTAGTCAAACTTAAAATCAATTTCAAAGCGATTGTCATTTTTTGAATTAAATCCTATTTTGGATTTTGCACGTACCTCATAATTTGATAATTATGAATTTACATGATTTATTAAAACCCATTCGAACTAAATCCTGCTTTCAATCGAACATCCCATTAAATCTAAAGGCCAACATTCTGCGCTATTGAACATTGCAGGTCTCACCACCATTTTATAAAATTTTCCTTTAAATCTAAGCAGTATTTTCTATCATACAATAGGTTGGATGCATTCTTCCACTTCATCCAACCAACTTCAAATCTACTATTCACATCCCCATCTATATAACCTAAACTTTGAACAAGAGGCCTGGGATATCTGAAACGTTCACACCTTTTAAGTATTTTATCACCCATAGTAACAACTTTGACATTAGAGCTATTACCACTAAAATTACATTTCATTTATGTAGTTCTAGATCTACTCAAACAAAGGCCTTTAGACTCCAATGTTGACCTCTATAATAAAGAGACGTTTGGTATGATCTTTTTAATAGTATTTAAGTTAGATTTAATTAAAATCCAGCCAAACAGCAAAAATAAGTTAGATAAAATTGTTGTAAAGTTAAATCCAATTTTGGTTACGTTTACTAAATTCAGATTTATTAAATCGACTTATTAGTTGGATTTCATAGACAACACAGAAAAAAAATATTTCAAATAGATTTATGTCGAATACCTCAAATGAATTTAATTGAATTTAACCTTCATTGAACCAAACATCTTAAATAGATTATGTCAAACACCTTAATTTATCTTAAAAGCTTCAACTTCTCTAAATCGTGTAAATAAATCTAGTAAATCATGCTTCCTATAAAATTTGGTATATCCCAGATTTAAGGCAATATTTAAAGCAAAAATAGGATTTAAGATCTATAGGATTTACAGAGGCATTTTTTGTTGTTTGACAAGATTTAGCTTAAATCCTACAGAAATCCTGTACCGAACATCCCCTGCACATCAAATAGATTTAACTGAATTTAACCTCAATTGAACAAAACATTATTTCAAATTTAATCATATTTAGATTTAATAAATGTGAATTTACGAGATTTAGTAAATCCTATTTAACTTTAATCTTACTTGCAACCAAACACCCCCTAGTCTCATCCACAAAAAGGATATCAACCGCCAAAGGCATACACCAAGGTACATCCTCATGTAAATGTTCAGTAAGAGTATCCATAACTAAAGCAAAACAATGGCTGGCTATACCTGTGAGCATCAGAGTGATGAAATCGTTGGAGTTAGGGATGTCAGAGCTAGGGGAGGTGCGGTTGTTGGGGTGTTGGAGTCGCCAGAAGAGAAGAGGGGAGGATTAGGGCATAGGGAGAGACCAAGAGAGAGAGAGAGAGAGAGAGAGAGAGAGAGAGAGAGAGGATTAAGGCAAGACCAGGGCCGTCGCAATTTTGGTGGTATAAAGAATTTTTTTTGATGGCTTATAAAGGACAAAAAATCCGCCAGTTACTAACATGAATACTGATGACATTTTCCGTCGCTTATAAAAAAATCTTGTCGGTTAACACCCCACCAAATAACTTGTCGTAAATAATCGAAAACATAAAGTTGTCGGTTATTATTTACTTATAACCAATGATAAAATACGTCAGTAATAATAAAAAACTGTCGGAGCAATTTACTATTGAAAAACAACTACATGTCCAATTGTCATGCCATCGAAAGTAATTCATCACATAAACCATCGCAAAACTGTCAAAAAATATGACATTTTTACGGACGTAAGATTATATCGCCAGTTTTAGTGTTTTTTTCAGTTGTAGTTGATGTTACGGCGTGTGAAGCATATGGAAAGAAAAGTTATTTGACTCATACAAGCAATGTAGATTTTGCTTAAATTGGGGAGAAAAATAGATGGAAGTTTAAGAATATATAGAAAATATCAAAAACTCTTTATAGAGAAGTATAAATGAAAATAATGAAATGTGATGGAAAAATTAAAATAATAATAGTGATAATAATATAAAATGTCTCACCAAGGAGGATGATTTTGAGTCACCAAACTAAAGAAAAAGGATAAGCCAACAAGTTTTCCCTAAAAAAATAAGAGTAATTTCTATAGTTTTGATTTGAATTTATTAAAATAATCCTGACATTATGAATTTGTTTGTATTTAAGAATATACAAACTAAGAGTAGATAAAATAACTCAAGAATCTTCATATATTATGAAAAAGTTCATTAATACTCCTTGTAACTCGCTAAGGCTTCATTGATCTAGATCTAGAGAATGTTTAGCTGATTGATTGTTGCTCTAAACGGATGTTCATATTTAACTCCACTTCATTTTGATAGAAGAAATAAAGTAAGGCCACATAACTATGTGATATAACTAACTTCAACTTCGATTAAATATTAACTCGCGCGTAACATAAAATTTTTCTTAATTATGCACAAACCTAAGCTTTAAATAAGTGGAAGTCAAATTCCAACATAAAAGAAGGAAAGTGCACTAGTAACATTAACGATTTTTTTCTTTGTATATGATGTTAAAATAGGCCTAATTTTACAAAAAAAGGAGAAGAAAAGTAAATGGTTCTCATTTGGTATCACATATGGTAGATATTGGGTAAGGGCTACAAATGTTATCTCATAATTTTCCATGATATTATCTCGTTGAATGAAATATGCCAACTCTATTTACATCCAATAATATGTTGTTATTGCTTTGTACTTGTCTGAGGATGCCTCAACAAAAGTTTCCCACTAAATGTCCCATCGACAAAATTTTCCAACTAAATATCCCATCAAACAGTTCGCTAAAAAGTTGATCTTCTTATAGATCTATTTTATCAAGACAATTCTTTACTTTAAGCATTGTTATTTCTGCTACAAACTAGACTTGTTTCAATTCCAAAAACCACTTGAGCCACAGTTCTTCTAATTTCCTTGGGTTGCTCCAAGGGATAACGCTCCTAACTTGTACACTTGTCTAGCCAATGTTTAGTAAATACTTCTAAGATAATTTGGATAATTTTAGGATCATTTGATGCACCTCATTGAGCTTCTTATTTGACCATAAAAAAAAAGAATTGGGTGATGTGATCTTTCAAATGATGTTTTGTTTTAGTTTAATTTAGATTCATTTGAATCAAATTAAGGAATTCTTCGTATCATTTGTTTCGTCACATTAAGTATGATGAAAATGAAATTTAAATAATCAGAAAGCTAATATTTGAAGTTTAGAATTTGAATAATTTGATCATTTAAAATCAAAATTGTGTGTCAAGATTCAAGCTTTAATAGAAAAACTTAATAATGACTTACTAGTTTTATCTAAGAACATTTGTGCAAACCATCTTATTTTTCAATTGCTTATATCCATATGGTATGCCGCATCCAATGTAACAAGACAGAACTAGCAACCAAATGAGCTTCCAATATGTTCAGCTATTTATTTTCCATGTTGATATTTTTCTCAAAAGTCCCTAATATAAAACTAAATCTAACATTCCAATCTTTCAAATAATAATAAAAAACTCCTTCATGCATTCAGGTGGAATACCCAAAAGACATCTCCAAAACCTCTGATGAGAACTTCAAGCGCATGTTTTACACAAACTACAACTTCACCATCTCTATTTTCTGGTCTCCATTCCTAATAAAGGCCATAGAAACTGATCCACAAAGCTCATCACGGGTTAACTACATGTGGAACTTATACTTGGACGAAGTAGACACTAATTGGGCAACCCAAATTGACGAGTTTGACTACTTGATCATATCTGCAGGCAACTGGTTCACCCGACCATCCTTGTTCTTTGAAAAAGGTAAACTAATCGGATGCAACTATTGCGATCAGTTCAACAATGTGAGTCAATTGACCCTGCATTACTCTCATAGAGAAGCTTTTAAGACTGCATTTCACACTATTAATAGTCTCGAAAAGTTCAAAGGTATCATTTTTTTGAGGACATTATCGCCTTCTCATTTCGAGAATGGAGAGTGGAATAAAGGAGGTAATTGTGTAAGACAAAGGCCATTTCAGCGTAATGAGACGACATTCGAGGGATACGAGTTTGAGTTTTATAATGTTCAAATGGAAGAGTTTAGGGTTGCCAAGGATGAAGGAAGAAAGAAGGGGCTGGAGTACAGGTTGTTGGATACAACTAGGGCTATGCTGTTGAGGCCAGATGGGCACCCGAGCCGATTTGGCCATTGGGCTCATGAGAATGTGAGCTTGTATAATGATTGTGTCCATTGGTGCTTGCCGGGACCTATTGATGTTTGGAATAGCTTCTTATTGTATAATCTATAGCAGCCTAAAAATGAAGGCATTCAATTATCATGCCCTTTTTGATGATTTTTTTTTTTTTTTTGAGATGGCCAATGGTGTAAAAATTTATATTTTCTTCTAAATTTATAATCATTGATTAAAGTTTTCATTATGCGCAAAGGTCCCTCTCTATTTGTTGCTCTACATCGGNTCAGTTCAACAATGTGAGTCAATTGACCCTGCATTACTCTCATAGAGAAGCTTTTAAGACTGCATTTCACACCATTAATAGACTCGAAAAGTTCAAAGGTATCATTTTTTTGAGGACATTATCGCCTTCGCATTTCGAGAATGGAGAGTGGAATAAAGGAGGTAACTGTGTAAGACAAAGGCCATTTCAACGTAATGAGACGACATTCGAGGGATACGAGTTTGAGTTTTATAAGGTTCAAATGGAAGAGTTTAGGGTTGCTAAGGAAGAAGGAAGAAAAAGGGGGCTGGAGTACAGGTTGTTGGATACAACTAGGGCTATGTTGTTGAGGCCCGATGGGCACCCGAGCCGATTTGGCCATTGGGCTCATGAGAATGTGAGCTTGTATAACGATTGTGTCCATTGGTGCTTGCCGGGACCTATTGATGTTTGGAATAGCTTCTTATCGTATAATCTATAGCAAAGGCATTCAATTATCATGCCCATTTTTATGATTTTTTTTTGAGATGGCCAATGGTGTAAAAATTTATGTTTTCCTCTAAATTTATAATCATTGATTAAATATTTCATTATGTGCAAAGGTTCCTCTCTATTTGTTGCTCTATATCGAGGTCNAGGTCCCTCTCTATTTGTTGCTCTACATCGGGGTTCTTCATATATAATTTTTTGAAATTTATGGTTTTAAATGTAAATATTTCACTAGCTGAGGGTGACTATGTAATTTTGGTTTAAATATGGATGTCTAGGTTTGATTAAACACAATTACATTTTTTAAGGNCGGGGTTCTTCATATATAATTTTTTGAAATTTATGGTTTTAAATGTAAATATTTCACTAGCTGAGGGTGACTATGTAATTTTGGTTTAAATATGGATGTCTAGGTTTGATTAAACACAATTACATTTCTTAAGAAGACAAGTGAGTTTTCTTTTTTCTTAAGCTTTTATTGTTATATTATATTAATGTTATTTTTGTTATATTATATCATATTATATTAAAGTAATAAGTTAACATAAAAAAATATGTTTATTTTATTTAAAATTATATAATTTATTTTCTGGTTAATCCGGCAGGCAAGTGACCGCTGGCCTGGTTTGGCAGACAAGCTGTGCGTATTCAGTCGGTCAGGGGACAAATTTTACAAATAATGAAATCATTTAAAAGCTTTTTTTTTTAGTGTTTTAAAATAATTTAATTTATTCTTAAAAATAAAATAAAATAAATTTAGTTACAAATTATTTATTACCTATGATTTTACCAAATTAAAAATAAAAATGAATAAATTAAAATTGGGGCATTTACATGTGTCTCACCTAATTCTTATGTATTTATATATCTTAAACTTAAACTTTAAATTTTATATTTATACCACCTAAATATTTCATATCACATCCAACATATCATCATTTTAAGTTTTAAGAGGTGAAACACACATTTTTGTACATACGTGTAATGGAAGTTTAGGTGTACATATGTAAACATATAAGAATTGAGGGGTAGGTATGAAATCTTCCTAACATTGTATTTTACTTTTTGAGAAGATGTAGATGATGATATGTTTGATTTGATGTGAAAACTTTATGTGGCAGGCATATAAATATAAGAGCTTAGGTATTAGATATGTAAATATATAAGAATTGTGGGGTATGTATGGAAGTGCTTCCATACCTTAATTAACTAAAATACTTATAATCTAATGTTGGGTATTAATCTCACTGGGAATTTTACAAGCCATTTATCCCCCAACGAACCCCATATGGATAATTTGTGGCAAGGCTCGAACACGTGACCTGCAGGGTCTTACAAACGCTTCTAACCAATGAGCTATGGCGGCATAAAAGTACTAAATGTTGTTATTATGACATAGGGTTTACTTGCGGCAGCTGCATTTGACTGAAAAAATAGATTTGAAATTATTGCAAAAGAAACTGTTATTCAGAAAATTACGGGGGTTATTACAAATTTCTTGTATTTCAAAAAATTAGACTGCAAGTTCCTAACAATCATCACACTCAGCTATGACAAATTACAATACACAGTTTTTTAAAAAAAAGTAGTCAAAACATAATTTTATCAAATGCCTGAAAGTATGGTTGGACAACGTTCTACCACTGCACCGGTGCCCCAAACGCAACCGGACTTGAAGGATATTTGATAGTCCAAACTACTTGCTATTATTCTCTTCTTTGTAAATTTGAATGTATAAAATTTTAAATGGGCTATGGTTCACCATAATGATTGAATTTTTTAATAATATATAAAATAAATAAATAATTATCAATAAAAAGATAAGTTATCTCCTTTAATTTTTTTTATTTATCTAATATTTAGAAAAAAAAAATAGTTGAGATAATAAATATGTACATTCTTATGAGAGAGAAAAAAATATTCCGCTTTTTATTAGGAGAAAATATAATGTACGTTAAACATATATATGTTGAACATCCTAGATATATGGGGTTCATAATATGTCTTTAGATATATGGGGACAACCCACATTTAAGATGAATTCTGGAGGAAAAAGGGAGCATTTACACACATACCACCTATGTTATCAACCGGGACAAGTTCTAAGAAATGATTTGAACCCTTGAATTGCTTTGTGATTTGTGCTGAACTTATTGCCAACAATACAAATCCATAACCTTGAAGCTGCTCTTGATTCAAAGCATGAAGAAAAAGAATCCAAAAGCTATAAACCATTATTAACTAAATTTTAGGTGAACCACCAATGCATAGGATTTGTGCATGGAACCATGCAAGTGGCTGGTTAGAAACTGTTGTCTATGGCCTGAATTTTGATATAATTGAAATGTTTGGTTAGAAATTTGTTATGACAAATTTAAATGTAATTAGAGGTCCAAACTTTTAATCAATATTGGATTATTTTGATCGGACAATATACCATGATTTTTTTCCTTTCAAGAAAATTTTCAAGTAAAAAATATGTCTCCTACCACTACATTTATTAAATATATATGTCTGTGCTGAATCTTTGTACAATACAAAAAAAAATAAATTAACACTTTACTTTGTGAATCTTTCAGCACTAACAAAATAGCGACATTATGTTAAACGATCCAACGTAGAGATGAGATAATGTAGGTTCCAAAAAAATTTGATATGTACGTTCTAAATAAATCTGATCCAAAATTTTGGCTCGTACCTCGATGTGTTTATTTCATCTCGAGTTTCATGTGCAAGTTAAACTTAGAATTAATTTTTGAACTAAATCGTATTCCAAATTTAGCACGTAACCCGGGATTTCATAATTCCGGATTTACAGAGTTTATTAAAACCCATTCAAACAAAATATTGTTTTCAACTGAACAACCCCTTAATCTAAAGACCAATATTTTGGGTCATAAAACATTGCAGCTCTCGCATCCATCTTATAAATTTTCCTTTAAGTCTAAGCAATATTTTCTATCACATAATAGAATGGATGCATTCCTCCACTTCAACCAACTTACTTGAAATAAACTAATTAATCACATAACCATCTATATCACCATCATTTTGAACAACATACCCGAGATATCTAGAAGGTTCGCACCTCTTAAATGATTTGATCACTTGTAGTTACAACTCTTCCATTAGAACTACTACTACTAAAATTATAGTTCAAGTATTCAGTTCTAGATCTACTCAAAGAAGGATTTTAGAATCCAACAACAACATCCATAATTTAAAATTTTCCTAAACACTTTTTCTAGTCTTGACTACAAGAAGGATAAGATCGGTGAAAAGCATACACAAAGGTGCAGTCTCTTGTAAATTTCTAATAAGAGCATCCATAAATATAGCATATATATATATATATATATATATATAGGCTTAAAGCCAATCCCTGATATAATTAGGGTTGTTAATGATCCGCTTTTGAGTCAAACTGGGGTTGGCTCGAAAACAGCTCGAAAAAAATTAGATCCAAAATTTTGGTTCGTAGCTCGGCTTGTTTATTTTGATATGATCTCGATCCAAGTCAAAATTCAAATCAATTTTTGAGCAATTAACGATCTTCGAGCTAAATTTGTCAAATTTAAAGTTATATATTGTTAACAATCTTATTTCGTGTTGAGCTGGAGTTGACTCAAAATCAAATAAAAATAATTCGATCCAAGAGTTTGGCTCGCAGCTTGGCTCGTTTATTTCGATCCGATCTTGATTCGAGCCAAAATTTGAATCAATCTTCGAGTGATTAATGTTCTTTGAGCTAAATTCGTAGCCTTAGATATAATCCAACTAAAATAGGAAAATATTAGCAAACCTCCTAGTTACTAAGCCCTAAACCCTAAATGCTTTCTTAAAAGCAAATGAAAATAAAGATAGCAATTTTCCTTCCTCGGCTATTTGGGGTAGTAGAAGAGCAGAATGGGAGAAAAATGGAGTTTCCGGTCACTGTAAGCAGTGATCCCGTCATTGCGTTCCCAACTGGCTCCTATTTTGACTATATTGCGAAGGTTTTGAGGATGAAGGCAATGGTTTTGGAGGAACAAAGAGGAGCATGCGAGAGTTTCAGAGAGGAGAGAGTAGGGCAAGACCGGAATGAAGGTGATTTTAGGCGGGATATAGGATTAGTTCTGACATCCTATAAATTGATTTTATTGCGTGTGTTATTAATACTATTACTGACGATTTTTCTTGTCGTTTAATAATAAAATGCATTGGTTAAAACCTCACCAAATGGCGGGCTCAAAGATAACCGACAAACTATTGTCGTTGGTTAATATTTGCTTATAACCGATGGGTTATTCTATCATTTATAATTAAAAATAGTCGATAAACAAAATACTGCTGATAAGAGATGGTATATGTTGTTGTTATACAGTTACAAATAAGCAAGATAAAAAACAATCCCAAGACCGTCGGTAATTAGAATAAATTTTCTGACGAGTAAAAAGCCATCAGATTTTCCATCATTTTTAGCATTTTTTCTGTAGTGCTTTCATTAACATTGTTGATCCATCTCTACATAGATCGCCATGATTCTCACATACTTTATCTTCTTCTATATGTTGATGACATCCCTTTAACTGGGAATGATATCTCTAAAATGCAACAACTTCAACAAGACTTACAAAGCCATTTCTCCATGAAATTTTTTGATTCCATCTCCATTTTTCTTGACACCAATGTTAATCGAACTCGGTATGGTTACCATCTCAACCAAACTAACTATGCTAATGTGATCTTAAGTCATTCAGAAATGATGACATGCATACCGACACCTACTCCTCAGTCTATTTCCACTAAACATTCCACTGATTTTACTGATCCATTTTCAAATCCATCTTAATATCGGTAACTTGTTGGATCACTTCAGTATCTTACTTTGACGAGACCCAATATTTTGGTTGTCGTCAATTCTCTTTTCCTACATCTTCAAGCTTTCAAGCTCCGCTCTTGTATCATTATCAAGAGCTGACACTTCTCTTCAAGTTTTTACATCGCACTTTAGACTCTGGTCTACCGTTCCAAGCAGAACCATTTACTCTCCACATCTTTGTTGATGCAAGTTGACCTAACGATGTGACTGATCGACATTCTATAACCGCTTATTGCACCTTTGTTGGTCATAATCTTCTCTCGTGAAAAGTGAAAAAGCAACCTACAGTTGATCAATCTTCCATCAAAGTGGAATATCATGTCATCTCTCTAGCAATAAAAGATGTTATATGGCTGCGACGACTGCTACAGGACTTTCAACTTTCCCTTCCCACTGCTACAACTATCTACTGTGATAACATGTTTGCCATGTCGATTGCTCAGNACAAGTTGACCTAACGATGTGACTGATCGACATTCAATAACAATTTATTGCACCTTTGTTGGTCATAATCTTGTTTCGTGGAAAGTGAAAAAGCAACCTACAGTTGCTCAATCCTCCATCTAAGTGGAATATGATGTCATCTCTCTAGCAATAAAAGATGTTATATGGCTGCAACGACTGCTACGTGACTTTCATCTTTTCCTTCCCACTGCTACAACTATCTACTGTGATAACATGTATGCCATGACCATTGCTCATAACCCAATCATTCATGCTCAAACCAAACCTATTGAAATCGACTATCATTTTCTTCGTGATCACATCTACTCCAACGAGATTATATTACAGTATCTTTCTTCAGATGACCACATAACTTCACTAACGCTCTTCCTACTCCCAAATTGTGCACTCTTCGTACCAAATTAATAAAATCTCCTCCAAATATTATTAGTTTATAGACGGCTAATAAANGAAATCGACTATCATTTTCTTCGTGATCACATCAACTCCAACGAGATTATATTATAGTTATCTTTCTTCAGATGACCAGATAACTTCACTAACGCTCTTCCTACTCCCAAATTTTGCGCTCTTCGTACCAAATTAATAATATCTCCTCCAAATACTATTAGTTCGTAGATGGCTAATAATGTAGTAGAATGATATAATTTATGGGCTTATTTATGGGTTTTCTAGCTATAGTTTAATTATCATAATATATTAAGATTATTATCTATATATATCTGTCTACGTATTTGTATCCATTGAGATATGAATAAAGTTTTCTCTCCTTTCATGTATTTTTTCTTCATTTTGTTTCAGAAGTGACATACATAAAAGTATTAATTCCGAAGACTAAAAATGAATATAAAATTACTGAAAATAGAGCTTCATATGATCTTAAATTTAAATTTGAAATAATTATTATTAAGAAAATATCAAAATTCATGAAAAAGATAATAATAATATTAAACCTGCATCCTTTAACAAGCATTAGACGGGCTCAGACTAGAAAAACCAAGCAATAATTCGAACAACGGCTTCTACTCCAAATTAAAACAAGGATAAGCACACGCCTAAACCTCTTCTTCACTTCTGTTATTTTTAGGCCATTCTATGAGGAGCCTCGAAAGTCTCCCATCAAATCCTCTCCACCTCTCCTTCTCCCTCTCCCCCTCGCCATATCCTCACATAATTCCTTGTTCCACAGAAGAATTCCATGAAGCCTCGCCCCATCGAGCTTCCCATCGGGAGGCTGCCCTTCCTCAATTTCTTCTCTGTTCTGAAAGTTTTCTTCCTCACGGTTCTCCTCTNCCTCACATAATTCCTTGTTCCACAGAAGAATTCCATGAAGCCTCGCCCCATCGAGCTTCCCATCGGGAGGCTTCCCTTCCTCAATTTCTTCTCTGTTCTGAAAGTTTTCTTCCTCACGGCTCTCCTCGTTCTTTTCCTCAATGTCACCTTCACTCTCTACACCAATGTTTCTACACGTTACTACACCTATCCTCATCCCCCTTTCTTAAAGATTACTTCATCCTCCACCTTCTCCTTTTCTTCTTCCTCCACTTTTTTCTCCACTTCTTCCTCTCATCATGATCCTTGCTCTAATTCTCCTCCATCTCCTTCTAATCCTTCTTCCCTTCTTCAATCATCCCCACCTTCATCTGATTCATTGCCTTC
>JXCR01125911.1:0-15529 GCA_002079205.1 Phalaenopsis hybrid cultivar | reverse complement strand
TATATATATATATATCCCAAAATTACCAAGCAACAAGGATCAGTAAGACCCAAAAAATTCCAATACATCCCATGAGTTGGAGTCCCACTCCAAACAAAAATAAATACAAACCACCAAGTGTCCAAACGCAAGCAAAACTTAAAGGAAAAATTAGCGTCAAAAGGATATAACTTTGAGACATATTATGGTAGAGCTTCAAGCCACAACATATCGCTAATTAAAAGATAAATGGAAACCTTCCCCAGCCTAATAGAGATCCCAAATCCCACCCTTGAAGCAGTGAAAATATTATATCCAAACTATATATATATATTTATATCCCAAAATTACCAAGCAAAAAGGATCAGTAAGACCCAAAAAATTCCACGCTATAGAGAAGGGAGACCTCCTAGAAAAGGAAACTCTAGGTGCAATAAATTTACTCCCAAAACAAGGATCGAGCAAGATAAAACTGCAACAGTCATCATAAGAAACAAAACACAAGCAAAATATATGGTGAAAAGGTGACCAAAAATCAACTCAGATATAAACCAATAAACTCGCTATCTTCTATATAAGACACATTAATTAAATCCCCGCTTAAAAGAGTTTGAAGGTGAGGCGGAGGCAAAATCCCCACCATAATTCTTTGTAGGACTTGCTTAGCCAACCAATCAGCAGCAGAATTACATTCCCTATAAATGAAATCAACTTGTATAAACAAATTGTACTTATTTATATAATCATGTATCATGTTAAGCAAACAAATGACATTTTAGGTAGGGGTTGTGATCCGATTAAAAATGTTAAAGGGTGCCTTAGAGTCCGTCTCAATATGTAAAGCATGGAAATGAAAAAGAACAGCAATATTTAATGCATTCCTAGAGCGTAACACTCGGCCTCCAGAGGTGATGAGGCACAAACCGGCGAGGCAAAATAACAAAGGCAGCTTCCCATAGAATTTCAAAAAATACCACCCATCCTAGCAGCAGTTAAAGTCCAGCTCCCATCCACATTAAGTTTAATATGACCGTAAAAGTGTGGCCCTCCTACCCCTCTGTGAAGAATTAGTACTTAATGCAATGTGGCGCGAAGCTTTAAGAAAATAAGCAATTATATATGAAGTGGTAAGAGAGGGTGTAGGGGGGAGAGCCTCGTATTTATATGTGTTCCTCGCAGACCAAAGAAACCATAGAATAACAAAAGGAATAGGTTGCAACTTTTCCTCATAAAATGGAGCAGCCTTCCAAACATTAAGTTAAGTGTTCCACTCCCAACGATCATTAGATCGTGGAGTCCAATTAATACCAAAATACAAACCAACCGAGCACCAAACCTCATAACAAAATAATAATCAAAGAACATATGAGAGGCAGATTCCTCATGACATTTGCAAATATTACATCTAGAAGCCATACGCAAACCCTTTAACTTCAGAATATCATCAAAAGGCAAAAGCAATAAGAAATATCTCCAAAGAAAGAAGGATATAGAGGGAGATAATAAGGCATTCCAAAGATTAGAGGTCCACCTATGAGGAGTGAAAACATGAATTTTTTGATATAGCAGTTTAGTGATGGAAACATTAGAGGTAAATTTCCATATAGGTTTATCTAATTTAGTGGCATTAATGGGTGTTTTTGAACTTGATCAGAGTTATCCCCAATCAAAGACCTAAGCTTAATAATATCCCAAGCTCCATCCTTCCAAAAATCAGTGACAAGCAAATTGTTATCCTCCAAAGGATGCGGGAAAGTAGAAAAAACTTTCATACCCCAATGATTAAACCAGAAGGATAAATTGTCGATGCCAACATCCTAATATATAAAGTTTTGAGCAACACATTTAAAATTTAGCAAAGATTTCCAAACCTTAGTATCAGCAACCTTCCAAACAACGTTAGAAGGGTGAGAATGGTTGCAATACTTTTGATGGAGAAAACGAGCCCAAAGAGAAATGCCATACAAAATTTAAACCAAAGTTTACACATGTTAGTTTCAGCAATGTGATTAAGGTTCTTAAAGCCCTGACCACCAGCAGTGATAGGTTTGCAAGCCTTATCCCAAGTGCTCCAAATTTTACGTTAAGAGCTACCGGACCACAGAAATTTATTAAAAAGCCTCTCCAAGGAAAACTGAGTACTTGTTTTTCAGCTGCAAAACTTAAAGAGCATAAAGCGGGATGGTGTAAAGGGCACTCTTAAGCAAAGTAAGCCTACCACAATTAGAAAGGAAGTTATTTCTCCAGTCATTAATCTTAGCCTTGATTTTATCAACAACTTCATCCATTTGAGTTTGCCTCTTCCTGCCCCTCAAATATTAAGCCCCAGATATTTAAGGGGGAGAGAGGCCACCTGACATCTGGTGTAAGTAACGACCCAAGAAGTGTGAGTGGTGCTAACATTTGCTAAAAAATAACTGACATTTAACCTTATTAAAAGTTAACCTAGAAGTATTTTGAAAGATATTTAAGGTTCGCATCAAAATTTTAAGAGTGGTCTTACTAGCATTCGAGAAAAGGATAACGTCATCAGTGTAAGCAAGATGTCTAATCAAAAGCTCAGATCCATGAGTGAATTTAGTGTGAGGATGGAACAACTGCACTTGATTTAAAAGATGAGAGAGGTAATCAAAAGCGAGGATAAAAATTGTAGGTGAGAGAGGGTCAACTTGCTTAATACCCCTAAGGGAGGAAAAGAAACCATAGGATTTCCCATTCACAAGAGCGTTATAATGATTTAATTCAAGCCATTTTTGATGATAGCACAAAAATTTGTAGAAAAACCACAGGCGCAAAGAAGACTCAAAATAAAATCTCAGCTAATAGTATCGAAAGCTTTTTTAATGTCAAGCTTGATAACCATATTTCCTCCCCTACATTTCTTATCAATGTCTTCAATAATTTATTGAGCAAGGAGGATATTATCAGATATTTCCCTGCCATGAACAATAGCAAAATGGTGCAGGAAGATGATGTTAGCCAGATGAGGTTGTAAACGAGCAACAATAATCTTACTAATTACCTTAGAGAGAGCAGAAGTAAGAGAGATGGGGGCAAAAGTTATCCCAACTAATTTTGTCGTTACCTTTAGGGTTAAGCACAGTAAGAGAAGAAGTGAAATATTTACCCAGATTATCTCCCAAAAAAATAGCTGTGAATGACACTCATAACCTCTTTTTTAATAATATCCCAACATTTAATATAAAAGGTTGATGTGAAACCATCAGGACCAGGGGACTTATTGGGATTAATACTCTTAAGCGCGGCAAGAACTTCCGCTTCAATAGGAACATTAGTAAGCGAGAGGGAAGAGACATAATCCCTTTCCTCATTGAATACATCCACATCAACAAGCAAAACCAAAGTCTGAAATTGGAATAAATTGGTAAAATGTTAGACTGCGCAATTGCTAATATCATTGGGATCAGAAAAGTTAACACCCTCGGACGATTTAATTTTGAGGATAGTATTCATGTTATGCCTATATTTGATAGAAGCATGAAAAAGGGAAGTATTTCAATCACCGCAAGCCAAATAAATGCCATTAGCTTTTTGTTTAAGGAAACCTTCCTCTAAATCAATTGCTTCAACAAGGGATGCATGAGCCTGAGCCACATCACTAGCTCATTGAGGTGTGCAACAAACATTAGATTCTAACAGATCAACCTTAGCCTGTGCATCAAGGAACTTAGAGTGAACATTTCCAAAAACATGGTAATTCCAATCCCTTAAATGTATAACAACCTTATTATGAAGTTGCCACAGCATGTACCAAGGATTTCCCACAGTATCAGACTGCCAAGCATGATTAATGAGATTCAGGAAAGTGTCATGGGAAGTCCAAATATTGAGGAACTTAAATTTATATCTGGGAGAATGTTTAAAGAAAGCAAGCGTAAGTAAAATAGGGCTATGATCATAAGTAGCAGAGTTTAAGTGTTGGACTTTAGAAAAGGGGAAATAAGTGAAAAAGTGTTGGTTAGCAAGAAAACGATCTAATCTTTGCAATAAATGGCCACGACGCCAAGTGTAAAGGGAACCAGAGTATCCCATATCATGCAAACCAGCATCCGCCATCTTATCACAAAACCGATTGATGAAGGATGAGTCACATCCCCTTCCACCTCTCTTCTCAAAGGGTTTCATTATCATGTTAAAGTGCCCACCAACAAACTACTTCTCATTAATCACCTCACTCATAATCACAAGTTTATCTCAAAGAAGGACCTTATCATGCAAAAAACAGCTAGCGTAGACAAAAGTGGCCCACCCATGAAAATTATGCATATTGAAATTGGTAAGCACGAACTAATCCTCATCCTCAACAATCTTCAAATTGACTTGTTGCTTCAAGAAGATCCAAATTTTATTATTTTTATTACAAAAGTGATTGTAATGAGAGAATTTTTTGAAAATTTTGTCCCGATCCACAGAAACTAAAGGCTCCAAGATAGCAAATATAAAAAGCTTATGAACCCTACGTAAATGTTTTAGTCTATTAAGGGAGCTAGGGTCTGCCACTCCCCTAATATTCAAAATCAATATATTAAACATGGTGTCTTGAGCTCCCCTTCCTAGAAGAACTAGGAGGGGTGCCAGACTGTTCGCTATCAGAGTGGTATATTCCACCACGAATGATGTTTTCACTATTAAGGTGAAGGAGTTCATTTTTCCTTTTACCCTTCTTTTTCGTAGCCTTTTAAACTGACAATTCTTCTTCAAGCATATTAGTAGCAGCCAACACAACTTCAACAGGCTTTACGCTGAAATTCAAAGTGTTTTAGCAAACATTACTCACATTACCTTCCAAGGAAGTATCAGTTATATAGTTGTTGACCTGCATATCTTGTCGACAACTATCATTTATATGAATATCATTAATTATGGCAATAGGAATAGTACCAATATCAGATATGGGAGCAATATTATCATAAGTGGTGGTATCATGGGACACAGAAGTGACTTTAGTACCATTTAGAGGAGCAACACTATCCCTAGTGCTAACCGTATCACTAGTGTTAACCACATGGGTAACAACATTGTCAGTAGTGACATCAAGGGAAACCATAGGGGCAACAATATCAACAATATCAGCAGCAGTAGTTACATGGGGACATTGTCACTTTTAGCAATATCAGTTAAAATCGAAGAAGCAAAAATATCCTGTGCAACAATATCCCGTTCATTTATAGCAATATCAAAAATAGTTGAACTAAGATTTTCATGTGTAATCATATCTGGGTCAGGATTGATAGGATTTACAATAGCTCCAGTCCTAATGTGTTTTGTATCTGGCACTAGACCAGCACGGGTTCGTTCAGCTCCTTGATTTAAATGTGGATATAGACGATAACAATTATCAATGATATGTCCAAACATATGGCAATGAGTGCAGTAAGGTGAGTGTCGTTCGATCTCAAATTTCTTCCAGTAACTCTTATGTTCGGATCCAATCCAAATTTCATCAGAGAAAGGTAAGGTAATGTCTCGTTCCACTAAAACGCAAGCCACGGAAGGCCTTGTAAGAAGGTAAGTGGGGCCATCCATTTTTAGAGGTGCGTCGTATGCCGCAACAAGGGAAAACAAGACCTCATGATTAAATATATGAAGTTTTAGTGCAGGAAATTTCAACCAAACCAGTATAATAGGAGGTTCTGATTTAGGATCAAATTCTACATTCCATTTCAAAAATTTCATAGAAATACCATCAAAATTAAGAGCACGGCGTGAAAATAGATGTGTATAATCTTCATCATTAGATAATTGTATAAGTATGTGTCTCCCGTCAAGGGGACTAAATTTCCACATACCAGTTAACTTCAAAGATTCAAACTCCCTTCTAACAACTTCAAGTTTAGGTAGCCCATAATCAAATTTCCCCACTAATGTGTGATGTCAAGATGAAGCTAGAACAGAAGATTCAGCATCCGATACAAACATAGCAAGTTTCCCATTTTTTTCCCCAAATTTTGGATAAAGCTAAAATCACCACCAATATGTAAAGCCTCATGAAAAGAAGGGGGAAAAGACTAGTGGTTCTTGAAATAGAGCCACCATTACCCTTAAGAGAGTCCACAAAGGAACGATCCATAGAGATCTTGCAGGAGACCCCTAAGGATCGGTAACACAAGAAAAAAAAAACACAAAAAATGAGAGAAAAGGGAAGATCTTGAAAACAAAACTAAAATATGAAGCAGAACATGAAAAGAAATCCAAACAACAAAGAAGAAAACAGGCCAAAGCCCAAATTCTCAAGTAATCCTAAGCAAAAAGTTGAAATCACAGATTTGGGCAAAGCCCCAAAATCGCAAGGAAAATTCCAATAAATTGCCAAAAATGCAGATTTAGAAGCAATAAGTTGAAAATCAAACCAAATAGAAGTAAATCTGGAAAAGAAACCTCCAGAAAAATTGCAAATGGAACAAATCCGAAAAAAGCTAGAGTAAATCTGAAAATAAGCAGAAAATGGAGCTTTACCACCATGCAAAGCAGATCAACAGTAAAACGCCAAGGAGATGGAAAGAGTTACCAGAGAAGAGCTTTGCAAAGCAGACCTGTAGGAGCAAAACCGTGGCCAAAATCCCCAGAGAAAAACTCAGATCCAGCCCTAGCCGTTAACGCCGTTTCGCTCCTGGTGTGTTAAATATTCGATTACCACACTCTACAAAGAGGGATTCAAACCCGCGACCTGAGGGGACTAACGACCTTCAGAGAGGCGGCTCTACCAACAAGATACCATGTATAGGAAATATTATAAAAGAGTGATATTCATTGTGTAAGGTTTAACATGATAACGTAGAAAAAAAAGACGTATGCTATGTCAAGAAAAAAATACAAGCCCTCATATCCATTAATTATTTTTGTCAGATTGTGGGGTGTAATCATTTTTTAAGTCTTGGATGTTAAGACCAGTCAACAACTCTTAGGAGGATAAGATAAATAAGACCAATAAAAGCATAAGGTGGTTCTAGTAATTGAATGCTCCTACTATATAATTATTAGTAAGTAGACAACTCATTTAATTTATTCGAATATAGCTTTAACATTTGAGTAATCTTGATATCAACATAATTTTTTATTTTTTATGATACATTAGTTCCTTGTGTTACTTAATAAGACTGAGTTTGGTGCTACCTTAAGATTTATAGTTCAGGCATAATTATATCAAATAAATTGTTTAATATGTAATATATATCAACAATATTTATTTTCTATAGGCATTAAAGAAAGGACTTCTTCAAGTGGCATGATCCGGCACTCATGTACGCTATTGTAGAGAGGTTCATGAAGTTATTAGCTAATGCATGCTCATGCACTCCCCAATAAACTAAAACAAAATTCATTTGATTTTGTGTGAGATCTCACTTTCTATGATGGCAATGATATTGTATAGCCATGATTTTTCTTGCAGCAAAATGCAAAATATGTGGGGAATGATGAATGTGTTATATAAGGCTATTTAATAAATGAGAGAACATTTTTTTTTCTTCAATCTTCTTGGACATGGAGGAGGGCCACCACAATTGAGATCTCAATGACTACAATAAGATAATTTATTTAAAATTTTTAAGAAGAAAATAGACAAAATTTGTTGATTTATTTTCATTTTATCTGCAATAGCAATTATGGAGTGTATCTAAAATAAAAATAGAGGTTAAATAATATCACATAGAAATATTCTTAGATTATTTATGTGTATATTCATTTTAACATTGAACTATATGTCTAATTATTTTTCATATCCAAATATTAATTATTTGTGTATGTTTATTTTTTCATTTATTCAATTTGCAGAACTATGTTATGGAAGGCTTAAATTTACAATAATTTATAAACTGTTTTAAATACAATTTGCTATACTATAATTACTATGCTACATTTTCTTATAGAAAATATTTTCTATTTACAAAATTTGTGTTATAACTAACATATTTATTTCTTATAACTTATTATTTAAAGTTTCTTTTTGTTTATTTCTTTTAATATGTCGAGTTCATTTTTTATAATCCAGATTTTGTTGTCATGATAGTATGTTCATTTCTAAAAATGCATAGATTCAACATGTCCACAAATACCAGGTATAGAAGATTCAGGTGTCAAGCCAAAAAAAATAAATAAATAATAAATCAAAAAATAAAATAATGATTAGCAATTATTTTATTCCTCCTCTTTTTTTTTTCACCGAGACAATTATAGAATCAACAATCAATATATGTAGTGTATCGTGAAATAATGTATTTTACCTAACAATAAAATAATTGAAGGAATGTATTCTTTGTATTAGAGCAAACTTTGTAGTGTATGAATCATCTATGTTTTGATTCAATGAATTCTTTAAAAAATAGTTAAGGAATGTATTTTACAACGTTAGTAATGGATTTCTATGTTTAATAGAATACATTCCTTGATTACTAATACACCTTAATTATTTTCAAAGTATTCACAATGTGTTTTACAACGTTTGGCTATCTCTATACATATGAATTGCTCGGTCTAATTCCATAAGAAAATCAAAACACCAATATATGTACAACATTTTCAAAAGGAAGTAGCACAAGAACTGTAAATCCATCGATTAGTAATCAAGAATTCCTTAATTATCAAAATAAGTGTATAAAGAAAGCTTAAGCATGAAAACAAACATATCTTGAGATAGTCGAAGAGGGGAAGAAAGAAAAAGGAACTTCCAGAGAACGTGACTCTTAGGAGAGCAATGAACAAAATCTCCAAGTCTGATTAATGTCGAAGAAGCATGGAGAGAGAAGCTGAATGTCGAAGAAGCTGCGAGAGAACGGAAGGCAGCTAGGGATCGCGAGTTAGGGTCGTGAGCGGGGTAAAATTCCATGCAATTGCTTATGGGTGTGTTTGGGACAGCTTATAAGTGCGAGGGCACATTTTTGAAAATATCGTGGTACCGTTTGAATCACGCGTTTCGTTCGCTTATCTGAAATGCAGTTCCATTTATACACTAAATGCAGACTGCAGGTCGACCCCCGCGATCGACCTGCAGACCATGTTTCATGATAAGCTACTTATCCTAAAACACACAATCTGCCCCAAACGTACCATATGTGAAGGGCAGCGGGAACAATTCATGATTAAACACAACGAAGGAAACGCTACCGCGGAGGTAATACCATGGGCTAGATTAAGCGAAATTTATAAACTTTGTTTTTCAAGAAGTTGGCCAAACGTGTAAAACAAACACTACAATAGCGTTTTGAAAATGCCACCACAGTTTTAAGCTGTCCCAAACAGGCCTTAACTTTGAAGCATGACCCAATCATCTTAGAAGCATTCTCTGCTCGTATACTTCCCTTCTACAAGATCGTGAGTAAGGCCATAAAGGAAGAAGTTTGTTGCTTCAAAGTATGTTTTTTAATTCCCTTAAATATGCAAAATCCTTGCATTTTAGGGTAACTTGGCAGAAAGAATGTTATGGTATGACTCTGATACCACTTGTTGAGAAAATTAGGGCGAAGAAAACATTAACGACACAAATCCAGAAGAACATAAAGATTTAACGAGGTTCGACAAAGATGCCTACGTCCTCGGGAGCAGAGCGGCGATTCCTTTCAATATTCTGAAAAGAGGTTACATGTTAGATATGACTCCTAATACCATAATTTGGAGTCTCTTGGAATGAAGAGAAGTCTCTTGGAATTAAAGAGGTGTGTCTCTTGGAATTTAGTGGGTTGAGATCAGCGTGGGCGCAGCAGAAGCATGGTAGCCCAACCCACATTGGTGCAGGTGTAACTCTCAGGTATTTATTTCTCCTAAGGGGCTGGATATTCGCAAGGTGGAGATTTTCTCCTAAGGGTCAGGATGTTCGCAAGGTAAAGATATTTCTCCTAAGGCGCTGGATATTCGCAAAATGGAGATTTTCTCCTAAAGGGCGGGATATTCGCAAGGTGGAGATTTTCTCCTAAGGGATTGAATATTCGCAAGGTGAAGATTTTCTTCTAAAGGACTGGATATTCGCCAAGGTGGAGAATTGTTAGATATGACTCATAATACCAGAATTTGGAGTCTCTTGGAATGAAGAGAAGTCTCTTGGAATTAAAGATGTGTATCTCTTGGAATTTAGTGGGTTGAGATTAGCGTGGGCGCAGCAGAAGCATGGTGGCCCAACCCACATTGGTGCAGGTGTAACTCTCAGATATCTTTTCTCCTAAGGAGCTGGATATTCGCCAAGGTGGAGATTTGTTATGGTATGACTCATATACCATATCGGGACAAACGCTGGATCGAAGCGGAGCAGAGGAGAGCGGAGCGAAGCGGAAAAATCTGTCCAAATTGGGAAGTTACGTGGGTTGGAGTGCGAGGGCAAAGCCTCGCGGTATGGTATAGGGGTAATGTTGTAGTTACATGTTGTGCAGGTTATAAATAGGCATGTTAGTAACCCCAGGAGGTATCCCTGAATTCTGTAACCTCTTTTCTAAATATTGAAAGGAATCGTCGCTCTGCTCCCGAGGACGTAGGCATCTTTGCCGAACCTCGTTAAATCTCTGTGTTCTTCTGGATTTGTGTCGTTAATGTTTTCTTCACCCTAATTTTCTCAACAAAGAAGAATTTATTAAATAATGTAAATATGCATTTATCAAATTTTGTAACTTTGGATTTATTAAGTCATGTAAATCTAGACTTAGCAAATTCTAAAATCCTAAAAATAGTTTGGTATGATAGATATTAATTCCAACTTAATCATGTAAAATTGTTTGACAACTTAATTCAAGACTTGAATTTATTATTTGAGTTTAATAATATTACATATTCATGATGTAATTGTTAAATCAAATTAAGTTTTTATTTTTAATTATTATTATTAATAACTAATTCTCCACTATGCTAAGTAATCATTAATAAAAAATTTGCTAAATTAATTATTTATTAAGTAATAGTTTAACAATCATTAATTAATAATTAATTTGTTATTTATTAATTTAATTAATAATTAGTTATATGTAGTTTAAAAAATTTAAATTGTAATTTATTATGTACTTATGAAGGAGGTACTTATCATGTCTATAATCTATATAATTATAATCTATATGGTAATGTTTTTTTAAATTATTAATTAATTAATTTAATTAGAATTAACTTAAATAAAATTAAATTAAGGACACGGGTATAATCCCGCGATAAGCGTTTCAAACGCCCCTTTACCCACCTGCCCCCTCGCACTCCTCTCGCGCTGCCCTATTTCCTTTGCCGGGTTCGGTGGATCACTTCACGCTCCCGTAACTTCTTCGTCCTCCCCAAGCTCTCGGTCGAAGCCTACATGCCGCACGAGGGGTAGGAAACGGCTCGCACTACTCCTCCTCTCCGTCGAAGATCTAGTGCAGAAATGCTTCTCCTTCCTTCTCTTCTTCGCTCATAGGGCTGCTCGATCCCTCGATTGCAGAAAAATGCTGCACGAGCTCCTCTTCCTACCTCTGTGGCTCGGGTATGGCCGATTGAGCCTCTAGGTGGCCCATTGGGCTTCTCCTTCTTCTTCTTCCTCGATTTCTTCTTTCTTCTTCCTTCTTCTTTTTCCGTTCCTTCACTGTTGTTACTCTTTTGGTTCATTGAATATTTTTTCCCTGAATATCTGAATTGTTTTAAATTTGGCACCTTCAGCTTTGCTGAAATTTGATTAGGTTCTTCTGAAGTTGCTTTGCTGAAAGTAGAATACCTGTTGTTTAATTGAGCTGAGTAAATGCATATATGTTTGGCTCTATGGAATGACAATTATTTTGTGAGGGAAGTTTTCTAGAATTTTAGTTCTTTTGTTTTGCTAAAATGTTGTGAGGGTGCTATATTAATCAAAATAACTTTATGGAACAACTGTTACTGTAAGGGTAGATATTGCAGTTTTTTGGAGAATAATATCAATTTTACGTGACAGATTATTCATTTAACAAAAAAAAAACTGCAAATTAACTATTTATAAAATACAAAAATCAAACAGCTGAACAACTTATCCAGAATAGGGGTAGGTCGGTCATTTATTCAGAATCAATTGTTTTCCAAACGCACAAACCAAACAGCCAGTCAGCTTATCCGGATCAGCTAGTCATCAGCAGATTATCAGAATAAACTGCTTATTAGCATAAACTGGATAAGCTGCAACTGCCCCAAACAGACCCTTTAGTCCCGTTAGCCGCGGCTACGTTTGGATTTTTATGCAGAATGCCCTCGATTCCGCCCTAATCCTTTTCGTTCGTCTCTGTACGCAGAGGGGCATCTGCCATCCTTTCCCCACCCCCAGGGCGTCGGTGAGCAATCTCTCATCCCTTCCTTTCATTGAATTTTTGCCGCACCTCTAGGGTGAGCTCTTCTTAGGATCTGTTATCTTTCCCTTTCCTCCGATTCGGCTATGAGATTATTCACGTGCTCTATTATTACCGAATCATGGGTTTTTGATGAATGTTTTGTTCCTTTTTACCTTTTCGTTGTTTTGGCCAAATTCTATGTGCATCGGTGAGGATTTGTAACAAACACAATGGTTCAATTCCTGCGGATCCGGTCATTAGTGTTCTTTATCATTTTAACTATGAGATAAAATATAATAAATTGCATATCTGGAGCTTTATTATTTGTAGCAATGAATACTTGGCTCTCAGTGCGTCGGTGAGTGCCATTTTTGCGTGAAATGGAGTCTTACGCAGTAAGGGGAAGCTTGGAGATTTTTTATCATCGCAGTTTGCTTTGAAACACATTGGTTGGTTTGCCTGGGCAACATCTTATACCAATTAGGCTGTAAATAGTTGTGGGACATGATTGGAGTCAGTGTTTTCTAATCCATGCACACCTTTTATAAGCAAGTGTTGCATGAAATGTGAAGCTTCTTGCTGTAATGTTTGCCCTCTCATTTGTTTTGCATTATTGCTCACAACAAGCATCATTTAACAATGCAAAAAAGTTTTGCGGTGCATGTATCTAACAGATCATACAACACTTTTAAGAAGTGGAAAATGTTGATTTACTTTTTAGGAGTGGAAAATGTTAACATCCATGTGAAGCATAGGAATAGAGTTGGGAAACAGTTACTTCATCACTTGAGTTCTTTTAAATTTTGAAAGCTGAGCTTGTTCCTATGATGAAACAATCATAATTTATGCTTGGATGACACCTACTTGAAGTATGAAAAAAAAAAAATTTTCTTCCCCGTAGCACCTTCTTGGGGCAGCGCAGTTGCGGCTGAAAAACTGCGAGCCTCAACTGTCTCAAACAAACCCTAAATTCCAAAACCTACCTTCACTCACCGGACTCACATTTTGCCTGAATCCACCGCACCTTCCTCTTCTCCCTCTAACATCGTGAAACCCTCTCAACATAGTCGCTACCAGAGCTAGCTAGCAGGACAACAATGGGATTACGACACTCTATTCTTACCCAGAGCCATTTAGAAAGGTGACCTTCATGTTTCTCCCCCTTTCTTCTACCTCACACCCTTCAGCTCCTCTAAATACAGTAAATCCGTATTCCATGGGGCTTTACTATCCTGGATTCTAAGGCAAAATGGAGGAGTAACGGGATTCAAGATTCTATAGGATTTATAGTGTCATTTTTTTTTTTGTTTGGCAGGATTTAGGAGGATTTAGGTTAAATCCTGCTTAATTCTTGTACCATACAACCCAGTGGTGTGGGATTAAGTTTGCCATGCTTGTTTCACAAGATTTATGTTAAGTCCTTAAAACTCAGCCCAAAAGTGTTTTATTGTCAGTTTAGTAAATATTAACAATAAGACTTTTGATATTTAAATGCCAAACTATTTCGTGGTATAGAGGTAAATCCCCCTTTTTTATTGTCAGGAAAATGCCGCGGTTCCACTCTGTAAAATAATTTTAAAAAAATAGTCTAGGGTTATTATTGCTATTTTATGTTTTTGCAGCTTTTAGATTGAGATACTATTCTTTGTTTCATTTGTTAGTAATGAAGTGGTTTCCTGCAGTGGACTGATTGCATGNATAGAGGTAAATCCCCCTTTTTTATTGTCAGGAAAATGCCGCGGTTCCACTCTGTAAAATAATTTTAAAAAATAGTCTAGGGTTTTTATTGCTATTTTATGTTTTTGCAGCTTGTAGATTGAGATATTATTCTTTGTTTCATTTGTTAGTAATGAAGTGGTTCCCTGCAGTGGACTGATTGCATAATATATTTATCTGGGCATCATATTTGTGGAACGAGAAGATGCATCATTAGAGGCTGGGTCTCATGGCTAAAGCTGCTATCTTTGATTCTTCATTGGCAGCTGACATCCTTCCTGTCGGAAGGTGTCAGTCTAGTTTGAAAATGAAAAGGAAGACTCCCTCTGAACTTAGGGTGAGTGTATTCTTCCTTCTGTTTTTCTTTCGTTACTTTGCAACCGTATAGTTACTAATTTGATATACATTATTTATACTGAGCAACATGAAATCTAACTACACCTGACTGCTTGAGTTATTTTTCTGTGACAATTCACTGACTGTTTTATTGCTTGGTAGAATTGCAAATTAGTTGATGGTTAATCATTAATGTTATTGCCATTTTTCTTCTTTTTTTATGCTTGAATGTGCACTTGTGCCTGGCAGGGTGAACAGTTGAAACGGAAGAATGGAGTTATACATTCAGATGAAAAAAATGCTAAGATGCTATTGTCTGAAAGGTGAGCCCATACTATTGGTCTTGACCTTATTTTAATATTTTTTTGCTCTAGTCAGCTCACTGTATGGTTCTATTGGTTAAACAGTGGAGCAGACAATGGACTTAAGAAACCTGAATGGATTAAGGCTCCTAGATATATTGACACTAGGGTTAGTGAGGTGTATCCCGTGAGGAAATCAAGTGAGATATTTAGAGTGCTCCGTGGAAAAGACAAAATTAAGGTGAGAACATTTGCAATCAAGTTTTAAGACTTTAATTCTTATTGCAGTTTGCCACTCAGCATTCATAGAGATTTGTTACTAGGACTATTAAAATTTCTAATGTTAGTGATTTGTTCTAAATTCATTTTTTCTGTAAAAGCAGGATGTTGTATCTAACATTGAAATTTCGAATGGCCTGGATAACCCATATGTTGTTGAGAACTTTCCATCCGAGAACATAACTTCACTCTCAAGGTAGTATTTTTAGCCATTCATGACTATATATATATATATATATATATATATATATAGACTAATGACTTGAAAAATTTTTACTTTTATTGGAATGAATTATTATTTGCTACATGATTTGTGTTCTGTTATAGATGTAAAGTTGAATCTTCTGCAAAATTGGAGAGCTCTGAATCATCTAGCAAAGCATCTGATGACCGAGGTTTTAGGAAGATTGAAAAGTGTAGCCAAAGTGCTTTGCGTAATGTTGTTGAGATTCACCTAGGTGATGCAAAACCATTAGATTCTACAAAAGTTGATATTGTAAGTGTAAGGATTTTTGATAATTTTACAGNTCTGTTATAGATGTAAAGTTGAATCTTCTGCAAATTTGGAGAGCTCTGAATCATCTAGCAAAGCATCTGATGGCCGAGGTTTTAGGAAGATTGAAAAGTGTAGCCAAATTGCTTTGCGTAATGTTGTTGAGATTC
>JXCR01125906.1:0-12101 GCA_002079205.1 Phalaenopsis hybrid cultivar | reverse complement strand
ACCTAAAGAAGTGACCTAGAAATCTTGAAATAAGAAACAAGGAAAAAATGAAAAAAAAAAAAAGAGCACAAGTTAGTGTGTTATCCATCCACAACATGCTCCTGCCATGTTTTGCAACCTGAGAGAACAACAAGTACAGTTACAAATTTGTCACAGAGACATTTGTTTTCAAGGCATACAATCAAACAACACTTTATGCACAACTAATTTTGTTTACACCACCTTGTTGGAAAGCAAAATAAGATTGTTGAAATACAAGACACATNAACATGCTCCTGCCATGTTTTACAACCTGAGAGAACAACAAGTACAGTTACAAATTTGCCATAGAGACATTTTTTTTCAAGGCATACAATCGAACAACACTTTATGCACAACTAATTTTGTTTACACCACACTATTGGAAAGCAAAATAAGATTGCTGAAAATACAAGCCACATTTTTTTTACCAAAAAAATAGCAAAAATCTCAATCATCAATTAATTGACATAATTATTAAGTAAACCACATCTCAGAACTCCATTGGGCTCAACAGTGATATGTTCTTTTTATAATTATTTTTTTTGTAAGAACTATGTAGGATTTATGTCTATAAGTCAACGTAGCATTGAGTAAGAAAATTGCAACGCCAACTAACTTAGAAGATTAAAGGTACCATCATATGTCGAGGTAAAGCATAGAAAATGGCAACCACGTAATGTTACGTATGTCTAATATCCCTAAAGCAGGTTGATTTCAAAGAGAAAGCCACATAAGAGATATGTAAAACAATAACTGCCTAAAAATTTTCATTAAGAAAAAAAATAATGAATTATACTTGCACACACTAAAATTTTGAATTCAAATCTTAGTCGTCTGACACTTCAACTATATTATAGTTAGATGACAAGATACAAGCTCTGGATATACTTAAAAAAGTATTATTTCATTTCAAGCTTAAGAGAATCTCATCAAGAGTAAATATGCTGAAAAATAGTATATAATCTTTCCCTTGACAAAGTAGTAAAAATATCCTCCATATACACTTCAACGATTGTAATATTTTCTCTTAAAAACTTTCAAAATATTTCCTTTGAAAAGAATAACTGTAAGTAACATCTACGGTTCATACTTTCTATGATGAAGTTATGATTTTTATTTGTTCTAAAAAGATTGTTATTATTTGGATGAATTTGAATTAAAGAAATACATTTGAGGTTTCTGCATATAGAATCAAGGCTTCATATTTCCCCAAAATAAGAAAGTGAATAAAAGACTCATATTTTCTTAATTTTTTTTTAATTCATTTGAAAACACATGGTTGGCAAGAATTGTGGCATAAGGCGATCTTTCGTGTGATAAATGGATTGCCTATTCATAGACTGAATATTGATAGTTTATATTTATCATAAATATCTAGTGTCTTATTGTCATGCAAAAATAATGTGGAAATGAAGAAATTCACACAACAACAATCAAACATAAAATTTATGTGATTCAACATTGAATTGATTCGCCTGCGTCCACGGGGAGTGAGATTTCACTAACGCCGGATGGAGAAAAAAAAAACAGGTTGAGGTTGTAGCTTCAACACTTCTCTCATGAACCCTAAGTCTTGTTTTATGAAGGAGAGTTAGGGCATACAAGTAAATAAAGCGAAAAGACCAAATCACCCATGATTAAAAAAAGCAATAAAAACAACAATCCCCACTTCATCTCTTACTTCCAGATAATTGAGAAATTAAAATATGATTCCAAACTCCAATTCAGCTCCACTAAGATTATTGTTTGTGTACTTCATTAAAATGTTTGATTGGACAATTCCTGAGCTCAAATATTCACCTAACACCTGCAATATATGAACTTCTTGACTGATAGTACCTTCGTGTGCCAGTAGGCTAGATTCTCCTTCGTATTTATCTTCTTCTATATAGCATTATTGTCATCAATCAGGTCTTGAACAAAGTGGTACCTCACATCAATATGCTTGGTACAAGCATGATAAAATGGATTTATGACCATGATATTATACTCTGACAGTCACAAAACACTGTTAGAGACTTTGGATCAACTCCCAAGTCATCAAATAGGTCTTCTGCATCCACATCAACTCCGCGAATGTCTTGTACTCAGCCTCTATAGTAGAAAAAGCAATAGTTGACTAAAGAACTGACATCCAACTGACCGGATTTTTTGTTAATGTGAATAAATAGGTAGTCTTAGATCATCATCTATCCATATCATCTACATAGTCCGAGTCAGTGTAGGATTTACACAAATCTACAATAGATGATTGTCTCTCAAACACCAAGTCAACATCAATTGTACATTTTTGATACCTGAAAATACTCTTCATAGTCTGTTAATGTTTCCTTCATAGATCATGCATGAACATGCTCACAACACCAACAACCCGTGCAATGTCTTGTCTAGAGATTCGCTCCTAGCAAAAAGGATAAACCCTGTCGAGGCAAAGGCCCTGCCGACCAAATAAGGTGAGGGTATGAGGTGACTTGGGTCTGGGGTAAACCAATCCGTCGACATAATTTTAACCGAATACAAAAAGAAGCAATTGTGAGTGTGATTTGACTCCCAATTGATGACCTAAACTAAACGAATCCACAAAAGGAACGACTGGTGAGAGCATGGCATCCAAATTTTGGGGTTTAACTCGGGAGGTCACCAAGACGCGCACTGGAGACAAGATCCGCATGCAGCATTAACTCCCCGAAGGCAACGGTCCAACCGAAGATGTTAAACAAAATGTCTAGGCCGACTGATGCACGTGACGGATCGACTCACAATATGAGTATACAATCAATTGAAGCACAACCAACCCCAAAAAGAGAAAGCAAAAAAGCTAACCAATTTTTCTTATATAACCATGAAAGAGATAAAAATATCTTTCTTTCAAAAAAAAAAAGGTCAGGTGGGGGGAGGGAAAGGTAGTTCTTATTTTGCAGGGCCCTAACAGGTGGCCGACCACTCTTTACTGCCCAAGTCGTCCATGACCTCGGAATTCTCTTCCAACTTATCCAGAATCAAAGTGGAGAACTCTTCAATGTTTGAATACTTAGGCTCGATCAGACCGTGGTAGATGAACTGTTGGATGACATAGTCCACCCCAAGCCTGAGTTGAACCACTTGAACATCCTTTTGCTCCTCCTTGGAGATCCAAGAGGTGACCTTCACCTTAAGCTCGATAACTTCCTTCCTCAAAGCCGCTATGCTACCTACTGATTTCCGGTTGTCCAAAACTAAGAAGAAAACAAAAAAGAGTATCTATGAAAAAAATTATATAAGAAAATCTTCGTCATATTAAAAAAAAAGTAGTCTTATATTTGTGAATTCAATGAATGTCACTAGCAATATATCTAACAACTCCGATTAAAAAATCTTCATTCTTGGTTAGAAAACCCACTCAAGTTTTAACCATAATAATAATAATCAAAATATAGAAAATCATCAATGTGATAACAACTAATAAAACTTATTAGGAAATTATAATAATCAAAGAAATAATTTTGTCCACTCGAGACTCACTTAACCACCTGATTTCACTTCAAATTCACAACATAAAGAAAAGCATTATGTTCTAATCAAACAAGATTATGTTATGCCTCTAAGAATAGATAATAACATATTGATGATTTTATTATATTTTTATGTTGAAAGCTAAGTTTTCTACGATGCTTACTAAATTTCTATTTTCATGAAATACAATCATAGCTCATTATTTTCTTTGTCAACTACAATAAATGTATTATCTTGTGCGATAACGATGAACAAAATATCTTTATAGTATGTATTCATAAATGTATAATTAATATTTTACATGAGGAGATATGCAATTTTAAAATATTAAATATAAACACCCAAAGGGAAATACACATCTATATTCCTAATTTGAAGACCATATTCATCCCTAGATTACTCTTTTTATTCTAATATAGGAACTTACAAAATGGTGCTTCAAAAAATCCTTTTATATGAGTGATAACTTACTCGTGACATCTTTATGCTTTAATTCACATAGATCATTATCTTTCTTTATATATGGCATGGCCACATTTGGCTTTATATTAGGAATAATTTTTTTGAGTTTCTCCTTGATTATACATCCAACAAGTCATGAACAAGCTTGTTCCTGATCTTAGATCTAACATCCTAAGTGCAAGTTTAATTTGATTCATTTCACCTAATATGAGCTAAACTTGATTTTGGCTTTTATCTCGTAAGTTCTATGAGCATTTTCTTTAAGTGTAATGGACACATCATACATAGTTAAATAAAATATCTCATTTAACTTTTTTTGTGCTAAAATAGTGATTGGGCTTTCATATTAATAAAAATTAAATTTGAGCATAAGGTCATTATATTAACCATCATTAAATTAGAGATACTTTTAAGAATTGACCCATATACATTGGAGTTATCCATGTGTTATTCATATATTGATTTATTGCTTTTAGGTATAAGTTATATGGATAATAAAAACATCTCACCCATTTATTAGTTTCATGTGAATTCTAAGTTTGGATTATATCAATGACATCATATTAATTCTTGCATTGTGCTATTAAAATATCAAAGATGTCCGTAATGTGACTTGTTGCACGGAAATAGGCCAAAGTGCTACAATAGCGCCATGTTAGAATATGTTCCACATGGAGATCTCCAATTTGGCTACTCTCTTGGCCTCTCGTCTGATGTGGCAACATTCCCTCAGTAAGAAGTTGTTTTCCCTGTCACTCCGGCAGCACCCCTCGCCAATCACGGTAGCAATTGATTATTCCAGTCGACGGAATTCGTGGCCTCCTCCTTCCTTTGGCCTTCTCTGGCCATAACATGTGCTGCCTGATAAACTCGGAGGTCAGCATCGTCCTCGCCATCATGCGTTTGAAAGGTCTAATGGAGATAACCCCTCCGCCATACCTATGGATCACACCGTCATCCAGCCCTCTGAATCCCTCCAGCGTCAGATCTTTAATTGGGACCCCAATGGATGGAGCTTCATTGATCCAATTATCTACCTCCGCCTTTTCCTCGACGTCATCTGTTTCGATTAAACTGGCGCTCTGATCACCTGATTTCACCCTTTCTTTTGAACACACAATTCTCGCCTTCAAGGTGTTCGACGCAGGAACTGCCAATTTCGATGAGATGACGAGCTTGCACATTTACCGGAAGCAGTGAAGGCAATTTTCAAGGTTGCATCTGTTACTGAGGTACGTACTTATTCTTGTTTGTCTCATCATTCCATCAAGAAACCATTAATCTTGAGTTTGAAATGATGCGATTTTAGTTCCATTTCATGACAGTGTTCTCTAGAAATGTCTGAAACTGTTATTTTATTCTGCTACTGCTGCATCTACAACTACATTTCTAATTGTTTTTTATTATTGTATGATGACGAGCTTATGCTATATAGGCTTTAGCGTTCGGTCGGTTCGGATAAATCGATTTTAAAATTGGTCAAATCTCTTATAACTGAAATCCATAATCAAGAAAACCAACCCAATATAAATCTCGATAAAACTCATCGGATCAAACCAAAATTTAATATGGTTTATACGATTCAGTTATGAAAAAACCAAAATTTCATGGTTTATTGGACTTTGGCTTAGAACAAGCATTATGAATTACATTTCTTATTCACGTAATATCGATTTGATTTCATAAATTGTTTATTTTTTTCAATCAAATATTACATATAATAATATTTTTATTTTTTTTAGTTTATTCCACATCAAATTAAAATATAATAAAACATTTTATAAAAATTTCAATTTTTCTTTTTGTTTGGCTAAATGAAAATTAAAACTGAACCGAAAAACCAAAAACCGAATATTGAAGTTTTAAAAATCGAAAACCGAAATCCAACTTTGAAACCGAGTTGAACTAACCAAACTTGATTGGTTCGGTTTGATTTTTAGGTTTTGACCAAATAATGCACACCCCTAATGCTATCTGCAATTGTAGTCATCCAGTTAGCATTACAGCTTCAATCATAGTGTAGCAAGTTAAAGCTCTATACAGTATAAGCGTGTCAATTTATACACTGATTAGTAGTATGGAATATAATAAGCAAACATATTCTTTTATTGCAATCATTTCTTATTTATATTTTTTACACAATTTTCCATTATCGTAATGCATAAGTAGTAATCTTCATGGTAGAAGCGGCCATAGACCAGCGAACCAACTTCTCATCTTAAACCCAAATAACTCATACTATGGATATATTTGGTACATGCATCACAAACTTGAGGACCATTCTCCCTCAAAATGAAAGNTTGGTTCGGTTTGATTTTTAGGTTTTGACCAAATAATGCACACCCCTAATGCTATCTGCAATTGTAGTCATCAAGTTAGCATTACAGCTTCAATCATAGTGTAACAAGTTAAAGCTCTATACAGTATAAGTGTGTCAATTTATACACTGATTAGTAGTATGGAATATAGTAAGCAAACATATTCTTTTAATGCTATCATTTCTTATTTATATTTTTTACACAATTTTCCATTATCGTAATGCATAAGTAGTTATCTTCATGGTAGAAGCGGCCATAGACCAGCAAAACCATCTTCTCATCTTAAACCCAAATAACCCATACTATGGATATATCTGGTACATCCATCACAAACTTGAGGACCATTCTCCCTCAAAATGAAAGAAATATTACGTGTAGAAAATTCATTTAGAGCTACGTGCGGAATCCAAATCGAAATTGCCACATGTCAAAGATTTTATTTTTATTATTTTATTCTAATTAATTCATAAGAAACATTGTGGCCCATCCCAGCCTGTCTTAGGGGTATTGACGCCGTTAATAACTTACGAAAATAACGTACTAGAAATTTAAAAGTAAATATAAAAAAAACAGTACAACCTTTAGGGTTTAAGATTGAAATATTTTTTTGTTACCGAAACTCGGGAAAAATCTTGAGGATGGAGAACAAGTAGAGTGGTAACTTTAATAACTTAGATGCATATTTGCTTCTCTTGTTGGTGATGATATTATAGACTAAAGCTTATAAGTAGGTTTGAAACACAATTATGTTTATATGGTTAATTTGTAAGCTTTATTTTTTTTATTTTTTGGTGTAGTTTGTTGTGTGTAATATTTAATATTCTAAGGATACCATGTTGCTTGGCTTGTAATACACATCAGGATTTGGTGCTGGCAAAATGCACAAATGAAACCATATTCTTACTCACTGAATAAGTTAAATCAACATAGAGGAGACATAGATAACTTTGAATTTCGAAAAAAATGATATTGAAAAATATCAAAGATATGTCTATGTACAATATGATTGTATAACAAAAAAAAACAAACATTTATGTTCTACAAGAAAAAGATATATAGACATAAAAAGGAAAATCTCAATCCAGCTATGAACTTCTATACAATAACAAAAAAAAATCATTTCAAATGATTGTACCGAGAAAAATACTTATAGAATGATTACAAAATTCAATAAAAAACATAAAAAGAAATCAAATAAACCCTTTTTTTATTAAAAAATGCAACGATTGGTTTCTACATTTGCAACCGTAATTATGGACTTACTTACTAAAGAAGAACGATTGGTCTTGTTGGGTATCCACCATTAGATACCTTCCTCCCGAGCTTCCACAGACGTTGCTAGCGCCATTCATCCAAATGATTCTCCCAAGGGGCAACTCCTTGCCATTAGACGAAAGTGGGGCGACGTTGTCTCTTCGACTGCAGGCCTTTTCCCCTCTGGTTCTCGGGCGGCCCTCGCCCGTTGTTCAACTTTGGGGTCTGCGCCGCCCTCCAAAGTAGGAATAATCTAAAGTTTGAAAACTTTTCAAATCTCCACTTGGAAAAATCTGAAATTGTTATAGTTTTGTTTTATGAAAAATTGAAAACCTCAAAAGCTTCGTTTTTGGACAATATGAAATATGTGTTAGCTTTGCATATGAAAATATGAAACTTATGTGATTCATCTTTTAGAAGATATGAAATGCGGTAGCTTTGTTTTGTGAATGTTTAGGAACTTCAAAAATCACATGTTGGAAAATATGAAATACGCAGTGGTTTTCTGTTTAGAAATCTGAAATTTTTATGGCTTTGGTTTATGCGATCCGGAAACTTCATAAATCTCATTTTGTAAAATTCGGAATCGTGACGACTTTTCTTGACGAAAATTTGGAAATTTTACAAATATAGTCCCGGAAATTATGAAACTATTGCGGCTTTGTTTTGTGAAAGTTCTAAAAGTTCGAAAATCTCATGTTGGAACATATAAAATGCACGGTGGCTTTGTGATTAAAAATCTGAAGCATTTATGACTTGGGCCAATGCGATTCAGGAATCTCGTGAATCTCATTTTGAAAAATTCAGAGTCGTTGCAACTTTGGTTCATGGAATTCAGAAATCTCTGATGTTCCATTTTTTGTGACTCTATATGTTCATTTGTGGGAGATCGGAAAACTTCAATAGTTTTTTTGTCTTTGAAACAAATGTTTACATGTGTGGATTTTGGTCTCTCGTGAAATCTTACATACCACCCCATTCCTAAGAATTTACATTTTTAACATCTAAGCTATAATTTTTACAATACCACCTTTCCTATGCACGAAAATGTGTATTTTTAAAAGTTAAAGAGATGATATTTTTTTTTAGTGAAAGCCTTTGGTGGCATAAATGTATAAAATAAAAGTTAGATTTAGATATGTGTATGCATGCGAATTGTGTGATATGCATCTAAATGATCCTGACGTTTCTTTTCTTCTCATTGGGGGAATAATGATGCATTTATGGTCAATGCATAGATTTTTTCTTGAATATATACTTGCTTGATGATTTATTCTCATTAAACCATTTAGATGATTTTGTACCTCAATGCACAATATGGATGACTCTCGTTGGATTATTTGAATGTTTATCACCATGCACATATGATTACATTTTTTTGTGACCTCAAACTTATACTACATTCAATTCTCATACAAACATCTTTGTGTGTCATTACGAGGTAAATCTGGTCGCAATGTCACTGTTGAAATACTGAGTATTCATGAAGCTACCCTAGAGCGGACAAAATGGATGACACTAAACTTTGCATTGGTGATATCTATGCAAAATTTCTCGAGTTTTCCTTCAAATCCATACCCATCTTTCAACCCTTAATCAAAATAATGGAAAGTTAAAATGTGTAAAACTCAAATCCAAACGATTATTAATCAACGAAACAATAAAGAATTAATAACATTGTACTAATTAAATGTAATTCAAATAATGTTTGCAACTTTCCCAAAATCATAAACATACCATTTTCATTAGCAAACTTAACAAACAAAATCAACATTTTTCGCCATATGCCATCTTGATTTTGCAGTTAAATCATACAAGCATGCTACAATGACAGACATGATAGGCTTGGTGTAGCCTCCAATGATGGGCAAAATTAGAGAGAGTCGTCTTAGATGGTTTGGTCATATTAAATGTCGACCATCTGATGATCCGATTAGGAGAGCAGATGTTTTAGATTCAACCTATGTTAAGAAAGGCAGAGATAGACCTAGAAAGATTTGGGCATATTGTATAAAAAGTGATTTTAATTTATGAGAATTAAAGGAAAATATGACACTCAATAGGACGCAATGGAGAAAAAGAATTCGTGTAGCCGACCCCACTTAGTGGGATATATGTTTGTTGTTGTTATTGTTGTTGTTGTTTTATTTGATAACTTATGAGTAAGAAACCAACATGAACTTTAAATAAATGAAAGCATGTAATCAATGACATGAAATGCTTTTCTTAGCTTGAATACTCAAAAGTGGGATAATGGGTCCAAATGCAAATATTATCCTTGAATAGTAGACAGTAGTTGTGGAAGACACTTAACTTTGTAAAAGCCTTAGGTGACAACTAGGGTACCAAGTCCCTCACGGCTAACCAATCATTTCCATCTACTCACCACTACCGCAAGTAAACGGATTTTAGTCAGCCAGGTAGCTTGAGCAGGCAGAGCTGTGGGGGTTCTAACAATCCATATCTTTAAATAGTTGCAAAAGCCAAAGCAAGGCACTGTCATATCATAAAATAAGCAAACCATCTGGAGTTAGAAAAAATAACCAACGTTCCCAACAACTAAAACTATGCATGCTTGATAAAAATAATACACATCACGCCATCATCCTATTAATGTTGGGCCTCGAGAACTGGATACTTACAACCGTACCCTGCATTCTAAAAGCACTATTTCCAAAAGGCTCAAATCAATAATTTTATATACATCGCCATGGAGGTAAGCCTCTTATACCAGTATGGATTCCTTGCTTTTTTAATGAATGGTCTCAAGGTCAAAATGATGTCAACCTTCCCGTCACTCCTAAACACCCTCGAAGATGCCCATTCAGGATGACATGCCATCATCATCATCATCATATTATTATATTTTATTTTTTTCTATGTTTAAAGTGTGAATGCGCACATCATAAAGTTTGCAATTGCGTGAGGAAATATGTATGGTAATTTAAAGAGCAACATACCTTGATAGTAAAGAGAATACTAGTGTCAAAGACTTGTTGGTCAGATGCAATACGAAGCCCCTCAATATAACCAGCACTAGGAGACTTAACAACATGCTGAAACAACCAACAACAAGATTAGTTTATGCAGAATAGGTTCACCAAGAAAACACTCCATTTAGGTTGTGAAGCCGTCTGAAAACTAGGTTTACGATCACTCGCGTCACTATTAAAATGATCAAGACTCACAGGTTCTCGGTAATGATGGTGAAGCTGCCCGTGACGTGTATGTATGTGTTGGCAATTATCCTGATGGAAAAGGAGAATTGTCTCTCGCTATAATATTATGATGATTTTATGTGCAGAATATATCAAACTGAATTGCTAGAATTAATATATAAAGAACGTATTGCTCTGAGAGACTGACCATAAAGTATCGTGCCAAAGTAATATGGTTGCTCAGTCCATCAGTTTCAACAATGAACTTGCACTCACCCAAATGAACGACTTTGATGTCCGTGACAGGAGAATCACCACCTTCAAACTGCCCATGACATGGCTTTGAGATTAATAAATTCAAGATATGTATAAAAAACTCGTACATAAATACATGAAAAGAAGCATACAATTATGAGATCTCAAAAATTGATTTAAGGGTGATAGAAAGGGTAGATGCACAGGGATAATATAAAGGCATAAGTCATAAGTTATACGGGAAAGAAGGCTAAAATGCATAAATTATGATCATATATGTTCACATCCATGATGATCGGATTACTATGAGTATTGATCTGCTAACACTGCTATTTAACCGTATCACTTCAAATTCAAGCGCATATTTAGTACCTCAACTAAATATCTTCATGTTGTTACACGGTTGATGACCAGTTTCAAGGGTTCTAGGCATTTTCCATCAAGTTCATTCTCCCAATCAATTTCTATCAAACGCTTGGCAGAGTGATGCATTTGAAAAGGTGAATTAGAATACCACAATGAAAACAATTTGCCCCACCTGCAAATGTTAATTTACTTCAGATTCTAACATAGCACTAGCTGAAAAAAACTAGAAAGAAAAGTTGACAAAAATATAGCCAACCAGGAAAGTTTTCCTTGTAGGTATTATGGTCCTTTTCACAAATCCATGCTGCAACAAATGCTGCACCAAGTTTGGAGGAAGCAGATGTCCCAGCTGCTATATCAACTCCTGAATTAATGAAAAGATCATCTTTGAAATGCTAAATGAAATGTGTTTCAACTAAGCCCTTCTCAAAAGCCCAATGGTTAGCGAGTTTGTACAGAAAACCTATCTTAGCCGGCAAACCTGCAACCTACATTCATGTAAGAGCAAATGCAATGTAAACATTACAGCCCTCAGAAGACAAATCATAGAAAAGAGGCAACAGGACAACTGCAACTCCAAAGTCTACCATTGGATGAGATTGTCCAGAATCAGCAAATCAGAATTACAAATATGTAGTTTACCTCTCTATCAAATGATTTGAGCTAGTATTAAAGGAGGCTTGCATTGAAAGGTTTAAAAAAAAAGTAAGAAATTTTAAAAAGTAGAAAAAATGAACAAGATCTACATATAACTAAAAGGGAAATAAGGTTACAA
>JXCR01125904.1:217785-233258 GCA_002079205.1 Phalaenopsis hybrid cultivar | reverse complement strand
TTGCTCTATAAAGTTCTCTCATATTCACAGAGAAGGAAATAGACCATCCAACTGGCTGGCTAAAAGGGGTCTTTTTACAGAAGAACCTCTAATGAGTAGAAGAATTCCCCCCACTGGACTTTCTCTTATCTAGTGACCTGTTGCCTCACCCTTATTTCAGAATATGTGTAGTAGGTTTGAGAGGTGCTTTCCTTTATAAAGGCCCTCTCCTGTCACCTTTTCTTTCTTTCTTTTTCTTTCTCGATGTATTTGTGTGCTTATTTTAATGAATTGGAGCAATGCTCCTTATATATAAATATATATATATATAAGTTAAACTCGTATTTTTCTTCAAGTCAAGTTTTTGGTATTGTTGTGAAATAAAGAAATATAAGTGAAAAATATAATGAGAATTATAATTATACTGTTGCATATAAGCAATTTCAGGATCAAGTTTTTGGCGCCGTTGCCGAGGAAGTGAAGTGAAAATAGTAAAGAATCTATTGATTTAAAATCAAACTTCTATTTTTAGAAAGTCTTTTTAAACTTTAAGTTATTGTATTTTATTTTGTGTGTGTTTAGTTTTATTTTATTTTATGTTATTGTATGTGTAGTTCATGTTCTGAAGGACTAGTGCCCTACAATTCTGAATTAGAGAGAACTGTTACAAAAATCATAAAAACCAAAAAAAATTAAAAAGCCTGAAGAATTAAAAAAATACATAAATGGAAAACCAAAATGATCTAAATGTTGAAATTCATCAAGAGTTTAGACCTTTAAGAGATTATGTCGACCGATTGTAGTATTCAAAAACCTACTGTAGTAGCTAATTCATTTGAGCTTAAACCTGCTATTATCTAAATGATATCAAATAATCAATTTAGGGGATCACCAACTAATTTTACAACTTGTCAATTTTCTAGAATTGTGTGCTACATTTAAATATGATGGTGTATTGGATGATGTCATAAGACTTATGTTATTTCCTTTGTCACCGAGGAAAAAAACTAATATGTGGTTAAATTTGTTAACACTTGGATCTATTAGAATTTGGAGTGATTTAGCAAAAAAATTCCTTGCTAAATATTTTCCACCATAAAAAACAGCGAAGCTTAGAAATAATATTACATCTGTTAATAAGTTTTAAGGGGAATCTATTTATGAAGCATGGGAAAGATGTAAAGAAGTTTTAAGAAAGTGTCCACACCATGTTATACCAAATTGGTTAATAATTCAAACTTTTTTTAATGGATTAATTGGATCTCTTAAATCAACTATCGATACCGCTGTTAGTGATTCATTGATGTCAAAAACATTTCATGATGCTTATGCTTTAATTGAAGAAATGACTACCAATAATTTTTAAAGGCCTTTTGAGAGGGTGAATCTTAAGAAAGTAGCCAATATTCATGAATCTGATATATTTACTTGTTAGCAAATCAAGTTGCTGCAATTTCAAGGAAGTTGACCAATTTGGAATGAATTTTTCTCAATAGCAAATCAAGTTGCTGCAATTTCAAGGAAGTTAGACCAATTTGGAATGAATTTTTCTCAATCAATTTTCGGGTAAATCCTAAGAAAGTAGCCAATATTCATGAAACTGATGCATTTACCATGTTAGAAAATTAAGTTTTACAATTTAGTTAGACCAATTTGGAATGAATTTTTCTCAACCAATTTCCATGATTGAAGAGAATTTATTAAGCCAAATGGTGGATTCTCAAGCATCATTAAAAACTTTGAATGTCATAAATAATAAATAGAATATCCCATATTCAAATTATTTCCCCAATAGGAAAAACCATCCCAACTTTAACTTGAATAACAATTCGGGTGGTAATAATCAGTAATGGAGGAACAACCAAGTAAACCCATTAGGAAACTGGAACACGCAAGGTAAAAATAAATATAGATTTATTTATCATCCAAGTTTCAACAGTAATACACAATTAAGGAGAAGAAGTTGTCTATAGAAGAAGTGGTGTTAAAGATGGAAAATCAATTTCAAAGTTAAGGAGGTACAATTAGAAATATTGAGAATCAACTTGGACAAAAAGCAAATTCATTAAGTAATAGATCCCAAGGAACACTTTCTAGTAATACTGAATCAAATTCAAAAGACCAAAATAAAGAGCAAGCAAAAGCTGTTCAACTTAGAAGCGGAAGAGAGATGGAAGATAGGGTTCAAAAGGAATTTGAAGTAGAGAGAGAATAAATTAAAGAATCAAAAGAGGAAGCTCCAAAAGATTCTAAGATTCCTATTTCTCTGCGCTGAAAATTGAATTGGAAAAACCACCACCTCCATTTCCTCAGAGACTTTGTCAGCAGAAGTTGGATAAGCAATTTTCAAATTTTCTGGAAATATTTATGAAGCTTGCAATTAATATTCCATTTGCTGAAGCCTTAGAACAAATTCCAAGCTATGTAAAGTTTGTGAAAGATATTCTCAACAGGAAAAGGAAGTTTGAAGATAATGAGACTATTGAACTTAGTGAGGAGTGTAGTGTTATAATTCAGAAAAAGCTTCTTGAAAAGCTTAAAGATCCTAATAGCTTTACAATTCCATGTGCAATAAAAGACAAATTTTATGGGAAATTTTTATGTGATTTAGGTGCAAGCATTAATCTTACTCCATTATTAATATTCAAAAGATTGGGATTAGAAGAAATAACCCCCACTACAGAAACTCTACAGGTAGCAGATCGTTCAATAATATACCCTAAAGGAGTTATAGAAGATGTCCTAGTGAAAGTGGTTCAATTTATCTTTCCTGTTGATTTCATTGTGCCAGATATGGAGGAAGATAAAGAGATACCTATCATTTTGGGGAGACCTTTCCTAGCAATAGGAAGAGCAATGATAAATGTGCAGAAAGGGGAATTAACAATGTGCGTCAAAGATCAAACTGTTACTTTCAATATTTTAAGATCAATGAAATATCCTGCAAAAGGTAAAGATGATGAATGTTATAGGATGGATGTAATATGATATTTAAGTGAATGCCATTTCAAAATAACTTATCAAGAAAAATCTGAAGAAAAAGATTTGGAACACCAGCAAAAAGAGGAATTAGATGACAATTGCTGATATTAAAGGAATCAGTCCCTCTATTTGTTTGCATAGAATTCATATGGAAGAGAACTGCAAACCCAGGGCTGATCTTCAAAGGAGACTGAATCCTATTATGAAAGAAGTTGTTAAGAAAGAAATTTTAAAGTCGTTAGATGTTGGAATTATCTACCCTTTTTCAGATAGTGCATGAGTTAGTCCAATTCCCTGCATTCCTAAGAAAGGGTGAGTAATTGTAGCTGTGAATGAACATAATTNGTTAGTCCAATTCCCTGCATTCCTAAGAAAGGGTGAGTAATTGTAGCTGTGAATGAACATAATTAATTAATACCTACTAGACAAGTTACAGGGTGGCAAATATGCATTGATTATAAAAAATTAAATCTTGCCACTAGGAAAGATCATTTTCCATTACCCTTTCTAGATCAAATGTTGGATAAACTAGCTGGGCATAAATAGTTTTGTTTTTTTTATGGATATACTGGTTATCACCAAATATAAATATCTCATGAGGATTAAGAGAAAACAACTTTTACCAGTCCTTATGGTATTTTTGCTTTTAGAAAGATGCCCTTTGTTTTATGTAATGCCCCTGCTACATTTCAAAGATGTATGATGACAATTTTTTTGTGATTTAATTCAAAAAGTGATTGAAGTATTCATAGATGATATTTCAGTGTTTGAAACTTCATTTGACTCATGTTTAGAACATTTATCTAAAGTTCTTAAGCGTTGTAAAGAAATAAATTTAGTCCATAATTGGGAAAAATGCCAATTTATGGTAGTAGGAGGAATTATATTAGTTCATCAAATATCATAAAATGATATGGAAGTAGATCATTCTAAAATTCAAATGATCGTTAATTACCTTATACAACAAATGTAAGGGAAATTAGGAGTATTTTAGGACATGTTGGATTCTACATACGATATATTAATGACATTTCAAAGATTGCTAAGCCTTTATGCCATTTATTAGAGAAAGAAGCAATTTTCAATTTTGATGAAGAATGCCTAAAAGCTTTTAATTTATTAAAAGAAAAATTAATCACTGCACCAATTGTAGTTTCGCCAAACTGGGGAAAACCTTTTAAATTAATGTGTGATTCTAGTGATTATGCTATAGGAGTTATTTTAGAAGATATGATAAAATTTTTAAAGTAATTTACTATGCTAGTAAAACTCTTAATGAAACTCAAATCAATTATACAATAATTGAAAAGGAGTTATAAGCAATAGTATATTCTTTTGATAAATTTAGTTCATATTTAATTGGAACTCATTATGTGGTGCATACAGATCATTCTGCTATTAAGTACTTAATTAAAAAGAATGATGTTAAACCTAGACTTACAAGATGGATTCTTCTTTTGCAAAAATTTGATTTTGAAATAGTAGATTGATAGGGGACTGAAAATCAAATTGATGATCATTTGTCCAAGCTTGAGTTAGATAAACCACTCTGTTTTAAAAAAGAAATTAAAGAACATTTTTTAGAGGAAAAATTGTTCACTATTAATGAGTGGTGTGTTCTGTGGTATGCCGACATTGTGAACTTTATTGTTAACGATATTATACCCTATGGAATGACATACCAATAAAAGAGGAAATTTATTTCTGAAGCTAAAACTTACTTTTGGGATGACCCATTTTTGTATAAAATAAGGGAAGGATCTGATTATTCGAAGATGTGTACCATTAGAAGAAACTTATGAAATTATCCAAAAATGTAATAATTCTGATTTTGATCTCATTATTTGAAGATGTGTACCATTAGAAGAAACTTATGAAATTATCCAAAAATGTCATTATTTTAATTTTGGGGGACATATTGGTGTTGATAAAACAACATACAAAATTTTACAATATAGATTCTATTGGCTTACAATTTTAGAGATGTTAATGCTTATATCAAAACTTGTGATAGATGTCAACGAGTAGGCAAAATTATTAGAAAAAATGAGATGTCCCTCAATTATATGCTGGAAGTTGAAATATTTGATGTTTGTGGATTAGATTTCATGGGAATATTTATACCATCTTTTAGAAATTTATATATTATGTTAGTAGTGGATTATGTATCCAAATGGAAGAAGCTATTGCTTTACCTTGATGCAATGCTCAAAGTGTTGCAAATTTTTTTAAATGAACATATTTTGTAGATTTGGGATGCCGAGAGTTATCATTACTAATGGGGGAAGTCATTTCAAAAATGTCATATTGGAGAAGTTACTAAGGAAATATCATATAAATCATAGGATTATTACCGCTTATCATCCTAAGATAAGTGGTTTGGTTGAATTATACAATCGGGAAATTAAAAGAATTATGGAAAAATCTGCGAATCTAATAAAAATGGATTAGTCGGTCAAACTTGACTATGCTCTGTAGGCTTATAGGACTGCATACAGAACTCTTTTAGGAATGTCCCCGTATAGGCTAATATTTGGGAAAGTTTGTCACTTACTAGTTGAACTTGAGCATAAAACATATTGGGTGATTAAAAAGTTCATTTATAATTTGAAAGATGCTGGTGAGAAAAGATTATTGCAATTAAATGAACTTGAAGAGATAAAGGCTAGTGAGAAAAGATTATTGCAATTAAATGAGCTTGAAGAGATAATGAATGAATCTTATGAGAGTGCTAAGATTTACAAAGAAAAGATAAAAATGTGGTATAATTAAATGAGCTTGAAGAGATAAGGAATGAATCTTATGAGAGTGCCAAGATTTATAAAGAAAAGTTGAAGATGTGGCATGATCAAAGAATCCTTCCTAAAAAATTTTAGCCATGGAAACAAGTTTTGCTATATAATGCAAGGTTCAAATTATTTCCAGGCAAAATTAAGTCCAAGTGGATGGGCCCATTTGTTGTGATTAGATTTTATCCTTATAGAGCTGTGGATATTAAAGATCCTAAGTCTGAGAAAATATTTAAAGTTAATGGAAATAAACTAAAACCTCATTTTAGAGGGGATCTACATAAATTTAATGATGGAATGATGTTGGGTCAACATAAATAAGCACTAGTTACATTGGACTGATGAAGTAAAACAAAGCGCCTTATGGGAGACAACCCATAGTTATCAGAGTGATTTTATTTTGATTGTTGTTTTGTGTGTGATTAAGAAAATTGGGGTAGTATTTTTGAAACTATTTATTGTTAGTAAGGATTTTAAGACTTTATTTAGTCACCTAGACATGTTAGAATGAGAATTTGGATGTTAAGTTGACTGGTACAAAAATGTGCACTGACACTTAAGCGCCAGATCCGACGCTTAAGCGCGTCACATTAAATGCATGTGCAAAATTAATATTATACAAAGTTTAACAACCAATTAATTTGTAAAAACGTTCCAAGGCAGTTTCTAAACGTGTCTAGGAGTTTTTGGAAGGAAATTAACCTACAAATAGAAGGGTTTTGTGAAAGAATTTCATCTAGATCATTTCTAGCTCTAAAAGTCTAAGAGAAAGTGAGATTTAGAGAAAATGTACTTCACCCCGGATTATTTTTAGCCCTAAAAGTCTAAGAAAGAGAGAGATTTAGAGAAAATGTTTATCATGGGAGAAGGATTTGAAGAAGAAGGAAGAAACCATGAGGAAGAGGATCATTAGTCAAAGTGCACAAGAGATTTATAACAGTTTCTTAGTTGTTAGTATTGAAGGGATATCAGAGAAGATCAATAAAATTAATAATACTATGGCTTTATTAAGACCAGGTACTTGAGTTGCATGCACATCTAGAGCATATTGGATGGCAATTAAAGATGCATATTAGCCACACAAGTTATATAGAGGAAGAAGATAAGGCGATGTTCATAAAGCAGAAGTGTATTGAAGATGATAGTATCATAGCTTGTGACCACTATCTATTTTATCAACTCTATATTTCTGGAGAGACTAATGAAAGACAAGAATTTGTTCCTTCGAGTGAAGAATGTAATTAAATTTAGTGTTAGAGTTTGTGTGTTAGAAGTTATTTTTTTCAAGTGGTTTAGTGTTTAAGTCTTGTTTTTAGTATTTATAAATTATTATATGTGTTTAATTGTGAAATGAGTGTTATATATTTGTATTTAGAAAAATTTTCTCATCCAAAACTATTTAAAGTGAGAATTAAGTGTTTAAAGATATTTGTACTTTTTTGTGAATTAATATAAGTTTTTTGTGAAAATTTGTGTTATTTTTAGCCTCGAATTGAAATAGTTATTATGGAGAATTTTGAGAGAGAGGGGAATTATAGGAAGTTGAAAACAGTCATTTAAGTGTTATGAGACCATTTAGACTGGTTTACTTAGGCAAATAGTGCATTTTACTTTAGTTTAAAAACTTTGAAAATCATGCACTGGCGCCTAAGCACCACATCTCACGCTTAAGCGCGAGCCAACCCGAGAGGCAGGCCCCTAAGCACCATTTACCCGTACTTAAGCGCCGATTCACAAAAACTGGTTCGTGAATGGTTAAAAGTGAAATTTCAGCCCAAAAATCACCATTTTTAACGCCACCATCACCTTCAACCTCTCGAGTTCAAGATTTTTGAGGGCTAGGGCACATCTAAAGTGAAGATTTATTGGTCGAATCAAGTGAAATTTGCTAGATCCAAGTTCCTTGAGGTAAGAGCTTCACTTCTATGCAAACTTTTTTGATTTTCACTATGTATTTTGAGCACATTTAGAGAAATTCAAAAATTCACTATTCATGGTGAAAAATGAGAAAAAGATCTATGGAAATTGCATGGGAAGTGTAGTTTATACTTTGAAAGTTTAGTTTAGTAATTTAGACTTGATTTTTGAAGTTATTTTTGGAATTTATAAAATTTGTAGAATAACACCAAGAATGAAGAGGAGCAAAGGAAAGAGCCCTTTCTATTTGAGTAAATTTATTAGTTTGAAGGCTCAGGATCGGTACAGTGATGCGTTGCAATCATGAAAACTGATTCAGGAGCAGTGTTTTAGGAATCTAGGTGGAGATGTAGAGGTTTTTATTGTTCGCAGATAGTGGCAACGATTCTACTGTTTCTTAGTTGTGGCAGTTATTTATGTTTTTATGGAGTTGTGTATAAACCTCCCTGAGGCTAAGGACAATAGAGTCATGGTTCAAGGAAATTTGGCAACTTTTTCACTGGTGGTAATCAACTTGTTTTATCACCTGCCACAAGATATGTTATGTTTTTATGCAAATTATAGTCTGACCGAAGCGGAGTTAGACAAGATTATTTCTTACTTGACTGTTGGAAGAGGACTTTAGAAGATCACTAATGAGAGGAGAGTCAACTTCCCAACTTCAAAGTTATGTGCACTTTTAAAGGCCTGACATTATTTTATTTCTGCTCGTCTGCTATCAACAAATCATCTCATTGAAGTGACCAGAGAGAGCAATGTTAAGATTTGGTATCCAGGAAGGAAAGCTCATCAACCTAGGAGCTTGGATTTATCAGACTATCATCAGTTTTGTCACTGTCGTTACTTCTAAAGGTCTGGGATTTGCTTCCTTGATCTTTTCTTTGTGTGAGTAGGCTAGAGTTAATATGATAGTTGGGAGTAAGTGTTGTTACCTCTAAAGTTCATCACTAAGGTGAATGTGAAAACTTATTATAACCATTCTATTTCCAGCTGGAGAGGAGGATTTCTTAGGAGTTATGGAATGGAGAATTCTGCTGCTTCTACATCTAGACCATCTACCTCACGTGCTTCTACATCTAGAGGCGAGTCTACTAAGACCCAAGATTAATTATTGCAGAGGATGATGGATCATATTAATTTTACCACAGATAAAGTTCAGAATTTAGAGAATTTTACAGAGCATACTGATAGGAATAGTAGGAGAAGAGTGAGTATGAAGAGAAATTCCACTCATCTCTGGAGAATCTAATTAGGGTGACCTAGGAGTGCAATTTCCTCCAAATCCTCAATATCCTGATTACGAGCCAATAGAAAAGTGGTATAGTGGTGATTCAGAAGATGAGAAGTAGAATCGAGAGATTTTTATGTTTGTAATATGTGTTAGATTATGTGCTTTGGACTTGAGATTTGTGATGTGTTGTTTATTTTTATGTTTTGGACTATGTGTTGTGGTACTGCTACATTTGCATCTTTGTGATGATATGTACTATGTATTGTATTTTGAACTTTTGTATTTTATTGTTATCGTGATGTTTGTGTTAGTTAGTAGTTTATTTTAAATCTAGGGTAGTAACTGTTGTGAGTTTTGTGATTTAGTTAGTTTAGAACTTAACTTAATTCTATATCTGTAGAAGGTAGTACACTTGTGAGTTTTGTGATTTAGTTAGTTTAGAACTTAACTTAATTCTATGTCTTTTGAAAAGATGAAAATCTTGCTAACATAAGTCTTAAATATTAAATTTCAAAAATTGCTACCCGGTATTTTTCTTTTATCATGTTTGTGAGTTTGTTTTTATGATTGAGATTGTGAAGTCAAGTTAGTGTGCTACTTTGTTTTTATGTTTATGCCCATTATTTAAAAGTCTATTAAATCTCTACATGTTAAATTGAAATGAAAATATTAGAAAATTAGATCAAAATTAATTTTACTCTCCTATTTTTAAGTTTTATACTTGTATCATTAGGGTATAAAAATTCATGTTAGCAGTTATTTTAATTTTCATTTCTGCTTATATATATTTGATGCTAAATTATTTAATCTGTTAAAAATTTAAGTTTGGGGGGGATGAAAAATATTTTCAAAACTTTAATTTTATTTGTTCTCAATTAAACTACAAGTGAATTTGATTTGAAAAGAAAAATTGATCATTTATATGAAGTTATATTAGGGAGTTCAAACTTGATTTTAAAAATGAGTAAGAGAATTTAGTTGAAATTTTGAGTACCGAAGAAAAACTTTAAGTTAAAAGTTTTTAGTGAGAAAATGATTAATATAAGTAACTATCTTAGTAAGAAAACATTGTATTTTTGAAAATTTTAGAAATTTAGACTTTTATTTTTAATACTTAAATTTCTTTTTTTTTTAATAATTTTCAAAGCTATTATTACATTTATAAGTAAAAGTTTTGTATCAAGACGTTACTTTAGGAAAGGAAAAGTAGAATTAAAATTTTTTAAAGGCCTATCCAGATATAGTAATCATTGCCTAAAAAAAAGAAAAAGAAAAAGAAAAGAAAAGGAAAAAGAAAAAGAATAAAAAAGAGAAGAAGAGGAAAAAGTGAGGAAGAAGAAGCTTGAGAATTAGTGTCTAGTAACTCCTAAAGAAACTCATATAAAAATCATACATATTTAATTTTTAAAGATTGAAGTGTCACTTGAGGACAATTAACATTTTGAGTTTAGGTAATTTTGATATACCTAAAATATATAGTGTTTTTAGACACATTTTTATACATATTTTTAAGATATTGCGCTTTAATGGAATGTATTTTGTATTTTTCTTTCAGTTACAGGTAAAAAGGTGAAAAATGCTTAAATGAGTGCAAAAGTATCAAATTTGGAGCAAATAGTTGAAAAACGTGCAAACGCTTTTTGGCACCTAAGCGTCGGTTAAACAGAGAAGGCCGCACCTAAGCACCAAAGGCCCCGTGCTTAAGCGCCAGTGACAGTTATTAGATGAGTAAATTTGGTTTTTATGAATTTTGAAGAGGTTTTTGAGGTACCTATTAGCTTAATAAGTGGTTTACCACCATGGACAAAAATTATTGCGAAAGGATGCATCTCTTGGGGAAATACATCGAATCAAGGCACATTTTGAAGAGATACCAAGACATCTTTTTGAGAAATATAAAAGAAGGAAGATTGAGTCCTTGAAAGGGGTCCTGAAAGTACTAGGAAAGTTTTGAAAGTTCTAAAATTGGCGAGTTAGTTGGAGAGATTTTCAAGCACTACATATTTATCCTTTTTATTTTTGTTTTATATTAAGAGTGTTGTAAAAGAGAAGATACTCAAGGAACATCAAGAGTTTTGTGGAGGACTTGAGATGAGTTTTTATCTTTTGTTTTAGACTACTAGTGGTTTTAATTGAGACTTGTTGTTGCTTTGACAATGATTTCTACTTTTAAACTAAAGTGTGGTTTTGTTTTCTCCATGGCTTCTAAGTAGTTTTCTTTATCTTTCTTCTTAAAATTATAAGTAATTAAGTGTTGGATAGAAGTTGTGGAGAGTTTTGATCTTTAATGTTGGAAGAAGTTGTGATGATTCAAATCCAAGTACTTCATTTACTTCTGATTTAGCCAATTCAGATGTTAAAATTTGTTGTGAGAACATGTAAGAACTGGGCTGGTATTGTCACAGTCAACAATTGGAAAAAAATCACCTGAGGTTGTATGAATAAGAATGTAGTTCATATGATTGAGTGCAAATAAATATAGAAATATTCATTGAAGGGTGTAGAGTTAGAGGAATTTAAAGTGATAGGTTAAAGCTTCCAACTTGCTTTATTATTTTAGGTTCTAATACGAGATGTTAGCGCCTAGGTGGAGGAAATTAAAAGAACTCTAGAGTGAGTGCTAGTATTTTCCTTGCCTAGCCGGTTTTCAGAACTATTCAAATTTTAAGTTAGTTAATGTTCCTTATAGCATCTCTAGTAAAGGGTAAAGAATATTATTGCTAGTTAATGTTCCTTATAGCATCTCTAGTAAGGGTAAAGAATATTATTGCTCCTATTTGGCATAACACAATATGCATACTTCCATAACAAAATTCCTATACTTATTATTGATTTATGATAAGGAGAAAGATATTTTCATATTTAGTGCTTTTCTTCTACAAAAAACTCAAGTTATCTTTTTAAGTTTATTCTATTTTTGTCAAAATATTTAAACTTTTTTACTGCAAAAGTGTCTTTAGTTTAAATAATTGTCTTTTTAAAAATAAATTTTTTTCCAAAAAGTGCATATTGCATATCTTTCCTGTGGGTTGGATATCAAAGTCTTAATCAAAAAGTCATATATTACCTGATAATGATACATATACTTGCGTAGTACCCAATTATATATAAATTAAAAGTTAAATTCTTATTTTTCTTTAAGATCAAGTTTTTGGTTTCGTTGTGAAATAAGGAAATATAAGTGAAAAATATAATCAGAATTATTGTTATACTGTTGCATATAAGTAGTTTCGGGATCACCTCTTCTAGCTTCTTTTGTTCTTACAATTTGAATTCTAATTTCTTCATTAAGCTTTTGAACATCTTTGGCACAGTCTCATCTTTGAATGAATATACTCTCTTCTTTTGTTTAAAAGTGTTAGACCCCATATACTCTTTGCTCTGTGCGGTCATCCTTGGTGTGACTATTGGCTAAACTGGCCATACTATTGTGTTTGTTGTTGCTGAGTATGTTGTCATGATGGTTGAGATTTTTGATGAGATTTTTTTTTCATAATCTTTATCGGCTGCTTTTCTTTATCAATTGTTGCCACTGTTCTAGACCTCTTCTCAAATATTCTGGTTGTTGTGGACTTTTCTGACTTTTCTTGGAAATCCATATATTTGACTTCCTCTTGTAGACTGCTGGCTTTACTTAGTAGCTTCTCAAAGGATTTGATGATGAGTTCCTTAAGCATGAAAGCTACCGCCCTATTGATGATTTTGAGTAAAATCTCAATCTTGTGTTGTTCCTGTAGTTGAGGTTCACATTTTATGCTTAGGTTTCTCCACCTTGAGAAATAATCCACCAAAGTCTTGTTAGGTTTTCGCCTTTCCACCACGAGATCTCCAATAGAGACATGATGATGAGCTCCAGCAAATCTCTTTATGAAAAACTATTCTAACTTGGCAAATTTCTTCACTGGTCAGGTGGGCAACTCAGTATACCAATCAAATGTTATCCCTGATAGGCGGTTGACAAAATTTCGGAGGAGTAAGGCTTCATTATCTTTGGTGTTGCCAAAACTAGCTCGGAAATCTACTACATGATGGCTGGGATTTTTGGTCCCATTGAATGTCTTAAAGTTCAGTGACACAAAACCCTTAGGGTAGGGCACGACATTGAAATCCTCCAGGTAAGGTCTACACTTTGAAATCAATGCACCACCCTTAGATTGGGCTAAGGCTCTCGAACTTGTTGTTCGACCAACTGTTTGATATGCTTTATGATATTACATGTGTTGGGAAAGCCTTCTTTTGTTGATCATCTCTGATGGTGGAAGCAACTTCTCTCCCTTCATCGGTAATGTGAATTATCTCTGGTTGGTTGACTTCTGGAGAAGCTAATTGCTGTCATTGAGAGTGTCCATGAACTGTAGCCATGGCGGCCATGGTGGTGGCCATCTCTTCCATTCTCTTCTTCATCTAACTTATTTGCTCATCTTTTAGGAAAAAAACCTTGTATAATTCATATGTAGCGTTCCCTTCAAAAAACTGTTGGCATCTCGTGCAGATGTAGCTGCTCTAGTCTTGATGACATGAATATCCATATAATCTTCATCGAGATAATCGTTGAAATCAAAATCTTCATCATCATCAATGGCCACTCCTTGCTCTTTGGCTAATTTGGAAATCTCAACCCCGAGATTTTCAACTTTCTCTTCAATTACCTCTTCTTAAACCATTATGAGATCCAGAGGGCTTTCCTGAACATCCTCTGCTTGTTCATCAAATTCAGTAGCAATAGCTGCAACAATGTCTAATACTTTGGAACATTGCTTCATTCCACATTCATGGCCTGTGGGTTCATTGAAACATATTGGTACGATGACCATGGGTACCCATATCTTCTTCTTTGACAGTGATTTCTTGAGATGAGGTTCCTCAACAGAGGCATTGGCACGTCAAAGAGAGACATGCTCCCCACGGTGCAGACCAAATACGGTATTGGGTGACTTCTTTATTTTCTTCTTCTTCATGGTATTCTTACAAGCAACAACTTGTGGTATCCTTGGACTCGGACATGACTTGGTTGGTCAACGTCCTACGGACCATGGAGCAGCAGTGGTGAAAAAATTAGTGGTGGCAATTGTAGTATCAACTCGACTTCCTAAGCTGGATCTGACAGGAATGGGAGCTCACAAAATTTATGTTGATCTTTGAGATGGTTGGGCAGCTCTGACCTCTTTCAGAATTTCTTTCTTCATTCGAGGGGACACTGTGCATCCCCCTCGCTTAAGCAATTCAAACACTGAACATCATTCTTTAATAGACAACCTCTGAAATATTGTACCGATTTTGGTGATAGGAGTTTGGTTCTCCTTCTCCTCATCACGATCATGAAACAACAATAAGGCGGCAATAATCTTTTGAATACTTTCATACCCATTAGTGCCCACTAAGGAGTGGAACCTACTCCCTTACCAAAAAAGAGATGTCTCAAGTAATCCATGTTCCTCTTGGTGGGAATCTCATGAACGTATAATTTTTTAGTAATTTGGGCCTTAGAAGCCTTCCATATCTTTTGAGTGTAATTTCTCCTTTTAGACCAGGTTAATGGCACAAACTTTGAGCTAAATCTGATTTCAAACACCAATGGCGGGATGGTAAATTCTTCAGTTGTATCTTCCACAATAATAACCTCCTATACTTTGGCAGAAAAGAGAACAATAGACTTAATAGGTGTCGAGGTAGCAATGGTTTTCACCTTTTTGCAGAAATGGAAATCTTGAGGACAGTTCAGGTTAAATCCAATACACGCCTCCTGTACTTACAGAGCGGCAACTTTCATGACCTCGAATAGGGCCTTTCCGAGCACGACTTTGACTTCATTGAATTTGGCTCCAAACTTGATGGTGGGAGCGACATTATGAGCGTCGCGGTTAGTTGACAGGTTGCAGGAGAAAGTGAGCGTCAGGAACACCATTGTAGCAAATTCAAGAAGAAAGCTTTGAGATTAATTATTTGTGAAATACTTTGTAATTCTAGTGCAAACTCTAAATCAAATAAAGGTCGTTCTGTAGACTGGGCAAGTCTTTATTAAATTTTAGTTTGTGAAGACTTTATAATTTAGTAAAGTAAATTAAAATTAGAGGAAATTTATTTAATTAAAAGGTTAAAGTTAATCAAGCATGCAACAATTTGTTTTAGTTTGTAAAGTAGCAAACCAAACAAAAGGCTAAGAGAGGAGGAAAGTTTAGGACCCAGTACGAAACCCACTTCACAACGCACAATGCCCAGGCAGAACTTGTCCACCAACACACCTATTTGGGGTCTGACCCCACAAAAAGATAAATTCCCAATGAACTTCTAAACCTTTCTATCTGAAAGTGATTGGACAAATGGTACTGAAGTCTGAAAGAGTTGACCGTAGTTACCCAAGAAAGAAATTGGTGAAGCATATCAACGGAAGAAGGGTAATCTGGTTTATAAGGGACATGGACGCATTACCGTATGAAGACAAAATTTTCTGATATAAATGAAGAGGAAAACTAGTCTCCAGCAGAATCTCAAAAGATGTCGGTCACAAAATTAGAAATTATAGATCGTCGGAATGGATATCCCGACACCCAATTTAATTATATATATATATATAT
>JXCR01125904.1:204286-217710 GCA_002079205.1 Phalaenopsis hybrid cultivar | reverse complement strand
GTGCCCATAATATATATATATATATAATTTGGGAAAATAGTATTTTTAATTTTGAAAATACAAGACCAAACCAATCTCATATCCTCAATAATTTAAAATAAACGAGCCTAATACTGCAAGTAATACATTTATCCCAAAACATAGACACACTACTTACTGGCAATACTTAATTAAATAAACAAAAAAAAATTATAACATCCATTTAAATCTGTGAAAAACCATTTTTTATGTTGACCGATAAGTTCTCCTTTCTATTATAAAAAAATTAAATAGAGTTTATATTAAGCTGGGTTCTTAAAAGTTTCTTATAAGGGCAAGCCTCTATAGTTAATTACACCCTAGATAACCAAAGTCACATAAGAAAACACTCAATAAAAATTAAGGGATATTGTCTTCTAAGAATTTCAAAGGGATAGGACTTTTCAAAAGACCGGACAAAGATGTGTAAAAGGGGAATGACCTAAATTCGGAACATTATTATGGAATCCAAAGGAAGAAGAACTAGGGGATTACATGGATCCTGAGAATAACCTCGGTGACTTCCCAAACTATCTTATAGTTTTACTTAAATTTTGTTAAGAAATTATTTAAATATTTTATTCAACCAATTTTATTAATTGGGGCTTACATTTATGCAAGACGGTCACACAAATAGCCTAGAAGATGAAAGAATTTAGGTCGTCACAAACGACAACCTTGAAATCCTAAAATGAGTTAAGGCTTAAATTGCATAGTAGAGCCATACAAAGGTCTAAAGAAAAAGTTTAGTATTTACGTCACACTAGGCAGATGACCTCAAAATTCTATGGCTTGTTGTTTAATTCTAAAGAAAGATGTCTTGTTTTAGATTCACATGCTATCGCAGATTGATGTTGTAGATTGTTTCCCAAAACGTTAGCTCCAGGCTCCTCTGCGAAGTAGCAATCCTAATGTCTAACGTTTAAATGTTTGAATGACAAGTTAAAGTTTAATCCTTATGAGGGGTTAAAGTGGATTATAGCGACAACGGTTAGAATCCCACGGTTCTCTAGTTCCAGTATCACTATTTTCTTTTGAATTTAATTATGTTAAACGAGTTGATAAACTCATTTAAACTAAGGAGATCTTGTTAGCAACCAAGAGCTATCTCCTCTGAGAGACTCCTGTAAACTCAATAGAACATTTTATGTTAGTGACATTTCAAAAGATTTATGATTCCTTTTGAAATAATTAGTTTCAAATTTTTTTGAAAATATTGATTAATTTTATGAAAATTTGTTTTGATTTTTGCAGGTAAAGTAGAGTGCTCAACCAAGCAGTTATAATATTTTACAACAAAAGTAAATTGTAGAAAGAAAAATGATAGAAATTAAATAACAGTGTAAAAGCGTACATGTCATCTTCTCCGCATTTCCGCTGAAAGATTAGTTTTTGCAATATATTATATATAATTTTACAACAAATTTAAAAAAATTGCAAGAGTAGATGAAGGTGTATCTAACATACTCAAAACTACGACTTATTGAGTGTAGAAAGAAATTAGTGAATGATTTAGAACAAAATATAGCAAGTTCAATTTGTTCTTCAAAATGTTTAAGAGATTCCAAAGTCTTCGAGGAATGACCCTGAACTGCTATGAAGATTTCATGAAACATTTCGAGTTCAATTTGAGGTTATAATATAGTTCATTTAATCGTCAAAGGTAAATTTAAAAAAGGTTACCCCACTACTCGGTGAACATTGACATTTCAATCATCCCAAGGATCTGATACTCAGTTGATCAGTTGATATTTCACTTAAGAGTTATGTAGGTGAATGCTCCTAAGATAAGTTTGAGTCATTAAAGATTTTTTACCTACTACTAAAGTTGGGCTCGGGGTATTTAGAAGTTTATGTTGGCTTTCTAAACCTCATCAAGTAAGTATAAATATCGAGCCTCAGTTACTACCAAGCCCTTAACAATCTTAATGGGATAATGTGCAATTATTAAATTTTTAATTTAGGTGGTGTGGATCCTTATCAAAAGATCATATCATCATATCCAATTATGGGCTTAAAATAAATGAATAATAATCTTTTTAACTTGACCCATCACTTTAGAATCATCTGATTTTAATTTTCTTCTAAATAATGATAATTTAGAAAATTATAATTTTGCTCTTATCATGGAAAAGTGGCAAGTCAGTTTCTACCTTTTAACCCATCATATTTCAATCATCCAAAGTATTTGTTAAGATCAAAATTACCCATTTTCCCTTTGGTTAATACAAAATTTTGATTAATATACCAAAATCTAAAAAGACCATCTTTCCCTTATGGCTCTCCACTTCACAAGTCATTAAGCACAATTCAAATGACCTTGAAATCTTTAGAGTACCTTTTCCATGGGGCAATTAAAACATAAGAGGAGAAAATGTGAGTTTTCAAATTTTTATTTAATTTAAATATTTACCTTAACTTAGGAAATTAATTTATTTAATCAATCAAAATTATTATTTTTTATTTATGGGAGAAATCCTAGAGGTTCCCTTAGGTTAGAGAAACACTTAGGCAAAATATCATGAATTTGTGAATCAAATTTTAATTTAATTTAATAATTATTTATTGATCTTTAGTGAGTTAATTAAATGAAAATATGTTTTAATTACAAAAATTATTTTTATATATCTATTAAACCTTTCTGAGTATAGAGAACTCAGAGAAATAAATTTTATGTTATTATGCTTTTTAATTTATTTACTATAATTATTTTAATAGGAAACTAAGATTAATGTATTTTAAGCCTTTAAAAAAAATTTTACATAGAAAAATTAGGTAAAATATTTTAATGAGTTTCAAGTGATCAAGAAACCATTAGAAACATGATAATTTTTTTTTGTATTTTTAAATTATTTTAATTATTTTTAATTATTTTTAATTTAAAATATGGCTAAAAAATAAAGTAATTTCTCAAAAAAAAATTATTTTTTCTAAGTGCCCATAATCACAAGGAACTCAGAAAACCACTTTTCATAAATTTTCTAAGTGTATTTAATTTAATTTAACTATTTTTGCACATGAATATAATTTTCCTTTTAAAATCAACTTTAGTACTCAAGCTAAATCAAATAAATTTTAATTTTTTATAGTAAATCAAGATGATTTTTCTACACAATGAAAAATTAAATTTATAAAATCTTGATTAATATTTAATTTAAATAAAGTAATACAAGTTTTGCACATTTATTTAGTTATAGAAATATACAAAATCATTTAAATTATAAAGATATTTTTCCTAAGCTCCTCTAACCACACGAAACCTACTAAAATTTATCTCAGAATTTTCCAAGAGATATCTTAATTTATATAATTAATTTATGCTAAAATAGCTATCTAAGCTTGAAAATTAAGGTTAGAAGCACAGAAAAGCTCTCTAATCTTAAAAAAATGAGAGAGCATCTCGTCTATCACGAGGAACAAACAATAAGAATTTTAAACCATAATGAGAAATATTTAACCCTAATGAATTAAAATACCAGAGAGGCTATTTATTTAATTTAAAGTCAAAGATTGAATAAATAATTTTTTTTAATCCACATTATTCTCCCATGTTCACTGAGCAAAGGATTATTTTATTTTATTTTTATTATTTTCTTGTGAAAAGTTATGGATTTTTGAAGTTCAGTGATTAAATTAATTCAAGAAAACCATATTTTTCTATTTAAACCACGCGAGACCATCACAACATCATCTCCTCCAAATTCTCCATGTGATCTTCTGTTTTGGCATCGCCACCTGAGTCAGTGCTGACTCGGCTTGCTATTTTGTTCCATTCATCCATCCGATGAGATCACGATCGTCCATCCAATACACGTGCGATCAGACGACATCAGTTCATCGTCCCCAACTAACCTAACATGTAACCCTTCTACAATAAAACATTAAGATCTCAAGCTAGACTCAAACAAATCACTTTGGGTTTGTTCCTACACTTTCATCTACTCAAGATGAACACATCCATGTGGTTTATACAGTATGAAATATAGTCTACACGCATAAGGAGTCAAATTAAGCTCAGTTTAAGGGAAGAGTTCAATACCTTTGTTTAAGAGAGGAGGCCTCAATTAGATGGTTGTAGAAGCTTTTAATGAGTTTAACAAACCTCCAAATGAGATTCTGGGCTGTGTATAATTGTCTTGGTATCATTTCGATCAAGGCGGGTTTCAGGTGTTGGTGAAGAGCTAGGTTAGAGGCTCTTTGTGATGGGGCTTTTGTGGTGGATCAACTCCTCTCTCCTTAGGGATGGTGTGTACACTGTTAATTGAAGTTTTGTGCACTGTGGTGGAGTGGAGAAATCTATCTTAGTTTTCCCCGAAGTTTGAACTCAAAATTGAGCTCTTACACAGGAATCCAGAGGGGCAAAATGGTGGGCTTGAGCTTAGGAGTCCTTGGAGAATGTCTGGAAGCATTTGGGTAGAGTTTACTCAAGGAAATTGGCTAGCTCCTTTTTTCCATGGCGGAGGTTCCTTAAATAGAAGGGTTTGGGGTGGAGCTTAAGGCTTCAATTCAGGTGTAATTAGATGCTTAGGTGGGAGCTGAAAAACTGTCAAAGCCATTTGGAAAGAACCATCTTGGATGGGTGAAATTTTGTTTGTATTTAGGGAAGGTAGCTCTTAATTTTGGCTCCTCCAGTGACTAGAGTGTCTGACCAGGGCAGAGGAGATGCTCAAGTGTCTCAGGAACCTCATAGGAATCTATCAAGGCTATTAATTGGGTTGGTGACGGGTTTTGACAAAGATCTCCATGGTTTAACCATTTTAGGAAATAAATACATCAAGTTAAGGGACCTATTGTCCATGTCTCGCATATAGACTTGTCACTAGGGTCCACTTAGTGGTTGTAGTGGTCTTAGGTTGACCAATTGGGCTAGGTTCGGTTACATTTTGGTAATGGGTCAATTTTGGGTTCAAGTTGGGCTAGATTGGGCTAATCATGAAATTAAGCTCAATTAATTGATAAATATGGTGTATATGATTGCCACAATGAGTTTAGAAAATATTTAGAGTGATTTTGAATTGATTTAAAGGTTAAATTTGGTGAAATTTAGACAATTGGTCAATTTTGGGGATATTGGGTTAGACTTGAGTTTGAGTTGGGCTAGAGTTTGGCTATGCCCCAATTGATGGTTCAAATTTATGTGGGTTATTTTCATGAAGAGTTTTGGATATCAATTGGATGTAAATTTTGGGGTTATGGGGTTCAATTTTGTTAAATTTGAGGATATGGCTAATTTGGGGCAAAATTGGGGGTTTTGGTCCATGTTAATTTTGAGTAAAATTGAGGCTTGAACAAGACAAATTTAAGGTTCATTTTGATGTGGGTAAATTTTTTAAAGAGTTTATGATGCAAAATTTGGGAAATTGGTTAGGTTTGGGAGTTCAATTGAGTGAGATTTTGGTTTTGGATCAAATTGGGGCTTTTTGATTTGGGTTGAAATTGGATTCAAATATGGGTCAATTAGGCTTGGATTTGGTTTCAATAAAGTTTTTACAAGATGAATTTGAGTTTATAACTGAAATTGGGGAAGATTAGGATCAAATAGGAGGACATTGGGGTTGAATTTGGGTAATTGGGCCTTTAAAGGCAATTTAGAGCTTTTGGTCAAAATGGGTAAAATTGGTCAAGTTGAGCTTGATGGAGTATTTCAAATTGATTTTGTGAATATTTAAAAAGATTTTGAAGGTTTTGGGACAATTGCGTCACCAAGGGTATTTTGATAGTTTTGGCCAAATGAGGGGCTTTTTGGTAATTTTGAAAATTTTGGGGTGTTTTGAGCAATTTGGGTAGTTTCAAATGGTTTGAGATGATTTTTGGAAAAATTTGGGTATTTGTGGTAATTTTGGAAATTTTGGCTAATTTTGGGATTTCAAGGGTCATTTGGTAATTTGGATAGATTTGGGGCAAAATGTTAAGTTGGGTATTTTTGTAAAATTGGGGTGTTAATCACCCTACTTGAGCCATGGATCAATAGACTTATTTATATTGGGTCTTTCATGTACTGGTCCTAGCTAAACCCTAGCCTAGGGCTAATATGTTTAGGGGACCATCTACATGAGTCTCCCAAAGGGTTAGGGGATTACTGTAGAACAGGTTTGGGTTTCAGGTTGTGAGTGAAAGTGTAATGTGCAAGCATGTGTGAGAGACCAACAACACCACACTTCTTAGGGTTAGTTCTAAGGCAACGCAGTCCTATGGGGACTACTAAGTGCTAGATGAATGTACCATAAGGCCTGGTAAAAGATGTTTTCTCTTGATACTCAAAAGCTATTTGTATTATGTGATAACTAGTATCTCCATCTAGAAAACAAAATTATTTATGTCCAACTAGTCTATCCAACATTTTATCTAGAAAGGGCAGTGGAAAATGATCTATCCTAGTGGCAAGATTTAATTTTCTATAATCAATGCATATTCGCCACCTTATGACATGTCTTGTTGGTATTAACTCATTTTGTTCATTCATAGTCACATTCACTCGTCCTTTTTTAGGAACGCAATGAATCCGACTAACTCATGCACTATCTGAAATAGAGTACGTAATTCTAGCATCTAACCACTTTAAAATCTCTTGCTTAACAAACTCTTGCATAATAGGATTTAATCTACTTTGAGGAACAACCTTAGGTTTGCAGTTCTCTTCCGTATGAATTCTATGCATACAAATTGATTGACTGATCTCATTTTTATGAGTAATTATCCATCCAAAAGCTTTCCTATGACTCTTCATAGTTTTCATTAAACTCATTTCTTCTTCTGTTGTTAATTTTGAGGAAATTATAATAGGAAATGTTGAGGAATCACCTAAAAAGGCATACTTTAAGTGTTCAGGAAATAACTTCAACTCAAGTTCAGGAGGTTTTTCAATTAATGGACAAATAAATTTATCTTTTTATGTTGTCCAAAACTTCAAAACTTTCTCGAACTTGATTTGAATCTTCCTTGTAAAAATTTTCAAACTGATCTAATTCCTCTTTCTGTTCTTGTTCCAACTCTTTCGTTTCAAATTTTTTTTAATAAGTTATTTTGGAATGGCTTTCACTTAGATATCTTATAACATTCATTCTATAAAATCCATCATCTTTACCTTTTGTAAGATATTTCATTGATTTGAGAATATTAAACCCAACTGTTTATTCATTGATGCACATAGTTAATTCCCCTTCTTTCACATCTATCATTGCTCTTCCTGTACCTAAGAAAGGTTTCCCCAAAGTAATAGGTATCTCATTATCTTCCTCCATATCTAGCACAATGAAATCAATAGGAAAGATAAATTAATCCACTTTTACTAAAACATTTTCTATAACTCTTTTAGGATATGTTATTGAACGATCTGGTAACTACAGAGTTATAGTAGTAGAAGATATTTCTCTTAATCTCAGTCTTTTAAATATTGATAATGACATAAGTTTAATGCTTTGTTGACCTCACTTTTGGTTGAGGTTTAGTTTTTCTTCTTCAGTAGCCTAAGTTCTACCCATAAGACTTTCCTGATGACTATTCCCAGAAAACTAGAAAATGAACCCTCACCATTAGAAATTCTAAACTCTTCTTTCCTCAAGTTGAAGTTCCACATATTGGTCTTAACCTCTAGCATTTAGTAGATGGGGCAGTATGAAGTTTCTCAAGGAGAGTCCCCATAGGACTGCTTAACCTTAGGACTCACCCTGGGTGTTGAACTGGAGCTAGTTCACTCACTTACACTCACTACCACCTATATACACTTGCAGCCCTAAACCCAAAATTGTTGACTTTGATCCCTTGATCTCTTGGGAGACTCATGTTGATGGTCCCTAGAACCACTAGTCCTAGTCTATTATTTATCTAATATCAATACATAGAGGAAACAAATGGGGATTTCATTGTTCCATGGCTCATACATAGTGTTTGGCACCCCAATTCTACCAAAAAAATCTGACTTAGCCTCTTGCCCCAAATCCACCGAAATTACCTAATTGCCCAAAATTCCTAATTTCACCAAAAATACCCAATTTTATTCAAAAATCATTTGAAATCATTTTAAAATACCCAAATTTCCCAAAACCACCCAAAATTGCCAAAATTGCCAAAATTGCCAAAATACCCTCAAATTTGCCAAAATTACAAAAATACCCTTGGCACCTCAAAATTTGCCAAAAACATCCAAAATTACTTCAAATGTCTCCAAAACCAATTTGGACCCTTCAATTGAACCCAATTTGGCCAATTTGACCATTTTAACCAAAACCCCCAAATTGTGTTTAAAGGCCAAATTTCTACAAATTTACCTCCCATAAGCGTCAATTTGGCCCCAATCCTCCCCAATTTCAATTCTAAACTCAAAATTAACTTTCATATGATTAATTTAAACCAAATAAAAGCCTAATTGATGCATGCTTTGAGCTCAATTTTGATCTAAGTCAAATTCCCAATTTTTGACCCTATGGCTTAACCCCACCAATTTGAACCCCATAACCTACTCAATTTTGCCCCAATTTGAATAAAAAACTCTTCAAGAAAATCCTAAAAACTAAATTGGTCCTTCAATTGGCCTTTTCCAAGCTTCAATTTCACCTAATTTTAACTCAAGTCAATAACCCACAAATTTGCCCCAAAATGGCTATGTCCACAAATGTCATCTAATTGAATGCCCTGGCCCAAAAGTTGACTCCCAATTTATGTTGAAAACTCTTTATGACATTCCTCTAGATCATTTTGAGCCATCAATTTGGACCTAGCCCAACCTTAACCAAACCTAAACCCAAATCTAACCCAACATCCTCAAATTGACAAAATGTCCAAAATTCTCAAAATTGAACCTCCAAATCGATTCAAAAACACTCCAAACCTCTTGTGACAATCATGTAAACAGTATTGACCAATCAATTAAGATCAATATCATGGCTAGCCTAACCTAAACCTAACTTTTAGTCATTTTGATCCAAATTGAACCCATGCACCAAAATTGACTTAACCTTGCTAAATTCACCAAATTAAGGTCCCCACAACCACTAAACACACTCTGTAGACCAAGTTAAATCTACTTAAACCACCCAAGTGAGCTATGGACTAAGGTTTCCCTAATTTAAGGGACCTTATCCCATTTTTGGGCCTTAACAAAGAAATCTCAGAAATCATCATTTTCCATTGAGGGTTAACCATAATTAAACCTTGCACTGGCCCACCTGACCACTTGCCACCACCCCTGGCCCAGTCGGCCACCTAGTGGCTGAAAATCTCTAAAACGGAGATCCAACACCCCTAAATCAAACGCAGTTTTAATCATAAAGGCCAGCTCATCCTAATGGCTCATTAGAGCTCCTCAATCCTCCACTAAGCACCATTTTTCATCGATAACTTAGCCTTGGTATCCAGCCAAAGTCCTCTATTTAATCATCCCCTCCATGGCTAAAGGGAGGAGAGTTCAAAATTCTTGGGGAAACTCTGTAAAAATCTCACCAGAGACTCTCCAAGCATCTCTAAGTTCAATCCAACCATCTTCTCCATCTGATTCCCATTGTGAAAGCCCAATTTTGAGCTCAAACTTTTAGCTCATACCAGAAAATCCCTCCATAGTCCACCAAACTCAAATTAATTGTGCACACACCATCCTTAGAGCAAAAGGAGTTGAATTCCTATCAAAGCCCCCTCTGAAACAACTTCTAAGATAGCTCTAGACCAACACCTGAAGTCGACCTTGATCAAAATCAAATTGAGACAATTCAAAAGTGCTTTAGATTTCATCCAGAGGTTTGTTGGACTCAATTGAAGCTACCACAACCATCTAATTGAGGCCTCCTGGCTCAGACAAAGGTATTGAGCTCTAACCCTAGCCTGAGATTCTTTTGATTCTACATTTGCAATGGCTCAATTTTATACTTGATTGACTGTATAAATATGTTCATCTTGAGTAGATGAAGGTTTTGAAACATACCCTATGCAATTTGGTTGAGTCTAGAAAATTAACTTAAGGTTTTAGTGTGAACGGTTCTCGGTTTAGGTCACTTGGGGATGATAATGGGGAGCCGTCCAATCGCGTGTGTATCCTGAGGATGGAGGAGATCGAGCCAGACAGACCCTTAGTGTGTGAACCACGTGTCGCGTGGTAGCTAAGGTGGATGGCAACAATAAATGGGAGTGTGCCTTATGTGTGTTCAGAGTCGTCGTAGGTTGAGTTGGCGCCGTGTAGGATAAATTGTAAAATTTACCTCACATACACATCAATTTGGCCCTAATCCTCCCCAATTTCAATTCTAAAATCAAATTCGAATTTCATATGATTAATTTAAACTAAATCCAAGTCTAATTGACTCATGTTTTGAGCTCAATTTTGATACAAGTCAAATTCCCAATTTTGACCCTATGGCTTAACCCCACAAAATTGAACCCCATAACCTACTCAATTTGCCCCAATTTGAATACTAAGCTCTTCATGAAAATCTTGTACATCATATTGGCCCTTCAATTGGGCTTCTCCAAGCTTCAATTTTACCTAATTTTAACACATGTCCAAAAGCCCAAATTTGCCCAAAAATGGCTATGTCCCCAAATGTCATCCAATTGAATGCCCTAACCCTAAAATTGACTCCCAATTTTTGTTGAAAACTCTTTATGACATTCCTCTAGATCATTTAGAGCCATCAATTTGGACCTAGCCCAACCTAAACCCAAATCTAACCCAACGCCCTAAAATTGACCAAATGCCCAACATCCTCCAAATTGAACCAACAAACAAATTCAAAATCACTCCAAACCTCTTGTGACAATCATCTACACAGAATTGACCAATCAATTAAGCTCAACATCATGGCTAACCTAACCCAAACCCAACTTTTAGTCAATTTGACCCAAATTGAACCCATGCACCAAAATTGACTTAACCTTGCTAAAGTCATCAAATTAAGGTCTACATAGCCACTAAACACACTATATGGACCAAGCTATATCCACTTAAACCACCTAAGTTTGCTATGGACCAAGGGTCCCTAAATTTAAGGGATCTTATCCCATTATTGGGCCTTAACCAATAAATCTCATCCATCATCACTTGTCATTTGAGGGTTAACCCTAATTAAACCTCCCACAAGCTCACCTGACCACTTGGCCACCACCGCTGGCCCAGCTGGCCAGCCTAGTGGCTGGAATATTTAAAATTGAGAGCTACCACCCTTAAATAAAACCTAATTTTAACCATAGAGGCCAGCTCATCCTAATGGCTCCTTAGATCTCCTCAGCCCTCCACCTAAGCACCATTTTGCACCCATCAATTGACCTTGGTGGCCAGCCAAAGTCCTCTATTTAATTAGACCCTCCACAGCTGAAGGGAGGAGATTTCAAAATTCTTGGGGAAACTCTGCCAAATTTTCTCTAGAGACTCGCCAAGCATCCCTAATTTCAATCCAACCATCTTCCCCCTCTGATTCCCATTGTGGGAGCCCAATTTTGAGATCTAACTTTCAGCTCAGCTCAATTCATCTTTCCACAGTCCTCCAAACTAAAATTAATTGTGCACACACCATCCCTAGAGCAAGAGAAGTTGAATCCCTATCAAAGCCCCTTCTGAAACAACCTCTAGGATAACTCTAGACCAACTTCTGAAATCCAGCTTGATCAAAATCATATCTAGACAATTCACCAGAGATTGAGATTTCATTCATATGATCGTTGGACTCAAGTGAGCTACCACACCCATCTAATTGAGGCCTCCCCTCTTAGACAAAGGTATTGAGCTCTAACCCTAGCCCGAGATTCTTTTGATTCTCCATTTGCAATGGCTCAATTTCATACTTTATTAACCTTATAAATGTGTTTGTATTGAGTAGATGAAGGTTTTAAAACAAACACCATACAGATTGGTTGAGTCTAGATGAAGATCTTAAGGTTTTAGTGTGAACGGTTCTCGGTTTAGGTCACTTGGGGATGATAATGGGAAGCCATCTGATGGTGCGTGTATCCAGCGGACGGAGGAGATCGAGCCGGATGATCCCTAGATACTTAAGCTTATGCACAGTATAGCAATAGTTATGATGGTATTTTTTCACTTATATTTTCTTTTACCAAAAATTTGATACTAAAAAAAAAAATAAAAACTTAGCTTTTTAATTTATATATATTTATATTGGGATACTACGCAAGTATATGTATCGTTATCAAGTAATATAGGACTTTTTGATTAAGACCTGAATGTTGAACCCACAGGGAAGATTATGCAATATGCACTTTTTAAAAGGTTTTTCTATTTTTAAAAAGATAATTAATTCAACTAAAAATGATTTTTGCAGATATTTAAAATTTAAATATTTTTGGTATTCTTGATATTTTAACGAAACAATATGAACTTAAAAAGATAACTAAAGATTTTGTAGAAGAAAAGTACTTAGTGTTAAAATATCTTTCTTCTTATCATGAATCAGTAATAAGTATCAGAATTCTGCTGTGGAAGTATACAAATTGTGTTTTGCCAAATAGGAGCAATAACATTCTTTACCCTTACTAGAGTTGCTATAAAGAACATTGGCTAATTTAAAGTTTGAATAGTTCTGAAGATCGGCTAGGCAGAACCCTTACTAGAGATGATATAAAGAACATTGGCTAATTTAAAGTTTGAATAGTTCTGAAGACAGGCTAGGCCCTTACTAGAGATGTTATAAAGAACATTGGTTAATTTAAAGTTTGAATAGTTCTGAAGACCAGCTAGGCAGGAAAAATACTAGCTCTCACTCTAGAATTCCCTTGATTCTTGACCGACCTTTTTGTAAATCAACAATTACAAGAATTTGATGATGCTACTAGAAGATTTAAATTCAAGCAACGATGCCAAAAACTTGACTGCAACTTTATAAATAAATGATTGATTTAATAAAGATGTATAGATATAATCTTCAATAATGTTAAAGTCAATTTGTCAACGCAAGTATACATATCGCTCAAGTAATATAGGGCTCTAATGGAGTCCTAGATATCGATCCCACAGGGAGAAATAGAATACTACGGACTAAGATTTAATAAAAAGTAATACTTCAACTACAACAACGTTCAAGTTGCTTATTTGTCACTAATATGAAATTAAAATAAGTAGATAATTTGTATAATAACTAATTATAGATAATAACTTTAATTGTGATATTCAATATATAAGAAAACATTCTTCTCCTTGTCAAGAAATTATAGTGAATTGCTAAAATGAATTAGTTAAATTATATTATGCCAAATAGAAGCATACCTATTCTTTACCCTTTGGTCCAGGCATAAAGAACATTGACTAATCCTATGCTTGGTTACTGATTCTGCGGCGAAGCTGGGAGGATACTGGCTCTCACTTCAGAGCTCCCACATTACCCTCACNCAAGAAATTATAGTGAATGGATAAAATGAATTAGTTTAATTATATTGTGTCAAATAGGAGCATACATATTCTTTACCCTTTA
>JXCR01125904.1:191639-204277 GCA_002079205.1 Phalaenopsis hybrid cultivar | reverse complement strand
TTCACCAATTCAAATCACCATTTCACAAATCTCGAGACAAGGTGAAAGACAGAGAAAACTACTGAGAACTCATTNAAAGTAAATTAAGATCAAAGTGAAAAGATCATCATAATTTCTTAAACATTTTCATGGCTTCACCAATTCAAAGCACCATTTCACAAATCTCGAGACAAGGAGAAAGACAGCGAAAACTACTTNATACAAGTAAATAACTTATCTATAAATTTCTCCCCAAGAACACTCCTCAAAGTTCCTCTGAATCTCTTCCTTCCTTTACAGCACGCAGAATTCCTCTTCGAAGTAGCAAGGAGTAAGAAATCTCTCACTTTCCCTCCACTCTTACAATTTTNCCTCTGAATCTCTTCCTTTCTTTACAGCACACAGAATTCATCTTTGAAGTAGCAAGGAGGAAGAAATCTCTCCATTTCCCTCCACTATTACAATTTCTCAAGGAATTACTCACAATTATACACTCTCACAAGCTCTAATGAACTCTTTAAACATTTTAAATCCTTCCAAGAGTCTCCAAGAGTATCTTCTCCTTCTCTNTCTCACAAGCTCTAATGGACTCTCTAAACCTTTCAAATCCTTCCAAGAGTCTCCAAGAGTATCTTCTTCTTCTTTTTGACCAAAATGTTCTCTTTAAAGATGTGGATGAGTTTTCCTAAGAGTCGCTTACGCACCCCTTCAAAATCCGGCCTTATCCATTGTACATGTCACATAACCGTCGATCCCGCCATCAGCGGCCTTGATGGCGTTGTCGGTGCCCTTCTGGAAGATTTGTTCTATAGCCTCAGGAAAAGCTCGCCATCAGCAGCCTCAATGGCGACGTCGGCGCCCTAGTGCAATTTTCCACATTTTGGTCCTTTTTGCTCCAAATTTGCTTCTTTTTGCATCTTTTTGCTCCATTTACCCTAATTCATCATTCCTGCAACAAAATATCAAAAATATTTTTCTTTAAAGTGCAATATCATTAAAAATAGTATAAAAGAGGTATGAAAATCTCAACATATTTTTTTTTGGTCAAAATCCCCCAAACTTAACTATTACTTGTCCTTAAGTAATTTTAGTACTATATAAAAGTTATGATCTACTGCAGTAATATTTTAATTCAGAAGCACTATAAGTTTGAATTAGATAAATATCATAGTGAGATTTTCAGAAAAAAATCAAGTAATTGAATTAACTCTATATCCATCAGATTAATTAATCATCAAGTCTTAAGAGTTCTAGCTTTCTATTTATTTCAAGAATGACTATAGATTGCAATATTAAGTCACTTAAAATATCCAAAAGATAAGAACTTCATGAGAAATCTATTAGTAAAAACATCTATTCCATAAATATAAGTTCAGGAATGTATTTAAGTTTTCCCTTTAGGTAGATCCAGCGAAGCCAATTTTTGATTAAGCACATCCTCAAGCTTCTCCTCACTCTCATTTTTCCTTCTTTTTTTTCATTTGGATTGCTTTCAATCCTATATATTTTTCTTTTCTTTTCAGGGATTGTTTTCAATCATTTATTTTTTTGCTTTCAATCCTATATATTTTTCTTTTCTTTTCAGGGATTGTTGTCAATCTTTTCTTTTTCTTGCTTTCAATCCTATATATTTTTCTTTTCTTTTCAGGGATTATTGTCAATCCTTTCTTTTTCTTTTTCAAGTGAAGATTACTATATCTAAGGCATATCCTCAAGCTTCTCCTCACTTTCATTTTTCTTTCTTTTTTTTTTTCATTTGGATTGTTTTTATTTTTTTTCTTTCTTTTTTCTTTTCATTTGGATTGCTTTCAATCCTATATATTTTTCTTTTCACAGGGATTGTTTTCAATCCTTTCTTTTTCCTTTTTTAAGTGAGGATTACTATATCTGGATAGTCTTCCAGGGATTGTTTCTTTCTTTTTCCTTTTTCAAGTGAGGATTACTATATCTGGATAGCCTTTAATGATTTTGAACTGCACTTTTCTTTCCTTAAATTTGAAACTCAAAGCATTTCTAACCTTATAAGTGTTTCATAGCTTTTACATCATTGAGATCCAATCTTTTCTTCTCAATTGAAATTCCAGATTCTTAATACTTTAAAATATAGTTTCCCTTACTTTAAATAGTTAATTATAATCTTATTCTCTTATACTAAATATTTTAAGCTACAAAATTAATTTTCATTAAAAAAATATTTCTTTAAATCTACCATAATATTTAAATAGTTACAAAAATATAATTAACTGAATTAAATTCACCACATAAAATCATATAAATAATTTTTGAAAATATTGAAATAGAGGACATCTAATAGTTAATCTTTTTCTTCCCTCCCCCAAACTTAAATTTTTAAATATGAAATAAAGGTGGAAAGAAAATACTATAAATATAAATCATACCTCAGTATTGTAGGAATCTTTATTCTAAAATTTTTCTGCAGGCCTTTTCCAATTTTTACTTCACGTGGTCTGAAATATTAGGAGCTTTCTACACATATAAATCATTAGAGAAATTTCTAGGAAATGAAATTTTGAAACAAGTATAAAACTAAAACAAGCACAACATTTCCTAACACAACCACAATACTAAATAAAATACAAAAATGAAAATAAACATTACATCACATTATAATCCACAAAGTACACTAAATGAAAGTCCAATTACATACTCATTCATTTTTCTCATAAAAAGATAACATAACATAAAGATAAACAAAAATACAAACATAAGTACATCAATCCCATCCTAAATATCAAAAATCCTAAATTATTTCATCATCGCCTTGATCAACAGGAGGGTCGAGTGATACTGAGTATATCGGGGGCATTCAGGAAATTAAAACATCAGGCTCTCCTCTGTAGTGTCGGGCCTGAGCATCATAATAGGCTATCTCAAAATCAGGATGCCTCTGCAGGTACTCACTATCATAATCATATCGGCGTTCTAAATCTCCAATCCTCTCATTTATCAAATCTATGCTCTTCCGCTGCAAGGTCAACCCATTCATCAAATCTGTTAAGGTAGGGGAGCTAGAAGGAGGAGGAGGGTCATAACTTGTAGAGGGAACGTCTCTACTAGTAGAAGGTTTCTGACTCCTACTTCTAGTTCTCCATTTCTCATGGGATACATAAGTTTTTAAATTTTGTTTACTAATGGGTTTCATAGGGTGAACCCGTTCTTCCTCTCCAGCTTCCACTCAAGAAAGTTGGCATAGTGCAAAAATACGTCCAGGATGCCTAGACCTCCACTAGTTTCACTCATTGTCGTAGTCAATATATTCTTGAAAATAATTCTCCCCACAATTATAGTTTTATTATTCTGAATTCAAAAATTTAGAATAGCTCTATCTCTAATCACCTCACTATGGTGGTAGGTCCCCACATTTATATTTCTATTATTCTGAATATAGAAATTCAGAATAGCTCTATCTCTTGTTACCTCACTATGGTGATAAGTCAGTAACAGAGTAGAGGAAATGAAATAGTGTCACGCCTTAGAGGTGGCATTTAACATGGAAGCAGTAAAGTTTATCCGTTCTCACTGCTTTATCTTCCACGTTCCTTTCCCATCAGTGAGAAAGTTAATCACATTATTGAGGGGTTCTTCCATCATACTAAATGATTCATAGTGGCAGATGTAAGAATCTGGGACTTCATAAAAAGTGTTAATGCGTGCAGCGGTAAATTCCACAGGAAGTTTACGCACTTGCACGATTCCATCTTCAGCATAAATTACATTGGCATAGAACTCTTTTACCACATTTGCCTCAGCTTTATTGGTGGTGTAACAAAATTTTTCACACCTTCGCTCGGCAATAACCTATTTAATTTCTCCTTCCAGACTCTCGAAAACTCAATCTTGAATACATTTTTTTCCTTTAAGTATCGAAGTGAATCGAGTTTGAGCCATCACATTGATGAAGCGTGAATCGTCAAACTCAACTCTTCTCTTTTGACGTGGAGCTATTTTTAATCTAATCAAATCAAAGAAAATTCCAAAAATTACTTCTAATATGTAAATCATGGCTTCCAGTGGTAATTCAAAGAGTTCAACATTAAAATCCATGAATTTCCTTCCAAGATTTTCTTCACATTTTCAAATTTTTGGGTTTCCTCAATATGGAAGAAATACATGGTGAAAATCGAATATATTTAGCTTGGAGTGAAGCTCTTACCTAAAGAAGATCAAATATGGTATCAAAAAGCCTTGAAATCGTCTCCCAATCTAAGATCTATCAAGCCCTAATTCAAAAATGGTATTTTTAAGAGGAAGGGGATGATGAATAGTGGCGGTTGACTGGTCAAAATCATGGTCAAAGAGGTATTTTTGTGATCTCGCCGATGGCAGGGTCAATGGCGCCGTCGGCACGCTCTATTGTATTTTTTAACTCAAGTCTCGGGAAATTACCGCCGTCAGCGACGTCGAGGGCGTCGTCGGCGAGCTTTATTGATTTTGTCCAAATTCTATATTTTTGCAATTTTAATCAATTCTAAGCCTAAAAAACATCTGTTTAATCTTTATAAACATAATTTTAAATAGTTAAATGATGTACTTAACACATATAGACTTTCACAAAACAAAACATTACATTTATATATAAATTCCAAGGGATACAATAAATGTTACATAACATACCTAAATTAGGTATTTTCTCAACCTCAATACATTAATTCAGCGTCGCAATCCAAGCCACAACACTCAGAACACTGAAAACAAAACATCATATGTTAGGTCTAACTATACAGAGATCTTTAAGCATAATTCTAAAGCAAAGCAAATATAAAGTTCAAATATAAATACACAACAAAAATGTAACATAGTAAGTCTGCTACTCGTCAGATTCTGTGCTCGTTTCTCCTCTGAGATCACCCATTGATTGCACATGGTGGAAGAGGTTGTAGAAGGGTCGGAATGGAAATTCTTCAGTTGAATCTTCCTCAATTAATTTCATCCTCTTCATCAATTGTATCTAGCTATCTTCCAAATGTCCAGTGTGCACGAAAAGTTCTTTTAACCTACAGTCTAAATGATGGAAGCATTGGTAGATATTATTAATTTCATCCATCACATTTTGTACCTCCTTTTCCAATTTCTTAAGTCGGTGCAGGATCACCAAAAACTTATCAGGGACTAAGGGTTGTACTGTTTCCAATTTCTTGATTCGGCGCAGGATCACCAAAGACTTATTAGGGACTAAGGGTTGTACTGAGTCAGAACTATCATAGCCATGTCATTTTCATCTTCAAATGATGGGAATCTTTCAGTTGGATCCAAAGGTTTCCAAGGTAGCAGTACCTTTTTCCAGTTTTTGTAGGATACTTGGGACTGGCTGCAAAGTGAGAAAACTGTTGAAGGGTGTCCAAGCCTATAAGTTGATCAGTGAACGATCAGGCCTAAAACTGACTTCACAATTATAGATCCAATATCGATTGGCAGGCCCCTTTGGATGCAGTAATTCAAAATGACACTTTCCTCATAAACCTTACCAACCTTCATTGTCGGTAACAATTTCACAGAAATGAAGAAGTGATAGTGTTTAGAGACAGGATTCAAAAGTGTTGAAGAAAAACTAACACACCCATTCTCTCACATTTCCCAATCATCAGTTTCGTCCGTGAAATACCGATAAATTTCATTCATCTGGTCTCTTGTTGGGACGAAATTGAAATAGTGGCAGATAGGAACATTCTCTATCATATATAACTCGTTGATTCTTGGTAATCCATCTTCCTCGCACATAAGCAATTCCTCGGTGGATTCCATGTAAATTTGCGTAAAATTCTTTTACCACAGGAACTACCACGGCGGAAGTAGTGTAGCACAGCACTTGCCATCTTCGCCGCACTATCGTTTCTTCAATATCTGTCGTGGGATTTTCAATCCGTGATTCACGAATCCTTGTTCCTTGATTATTCTTTTTCTTCAACAGCAACTTGTTGAAGATTCGCTGCGCTTCCGCACTATTAAACTTTCGCCGATTGAAAACTTACATTCGGAGATTATTAGGGGAATTGGACACCATAGGAATGAAATTGACAGAGTTTTCTTCATTTTTCGGGAGAAAATATGAACTAGAGTTCAAAATTTTGAGTTTAAAAAGACTATTCCCGCCCAAAAAATGTCAAAAACCGCTCATCGGACACAAAAACTGCCTCTTACCGGTCTTGCCGTCAGCGGCGTCGAGGGCGACGTCGGTGCCCAAGGCAAAACTTTCACAGTTTTGCTCTGGTGCAAATGCGTCACAATTTTTCTTTATGGATCCAATTTTTAAGATACTTCCTGTGTAAATAAGAGTAGTAGAGCTCAATACTACTATAAACTAGCGATAAATTCAAATAAAAGCTACTATAATTGTAATAAAGATAAACATAAATATAAATATAAATATGGGTTCCCTCCCATAAAGCGCTTGGTTTAACGTCGTCAGCCCGACCTATTCAGGTGTTATTCAGGTTGACCCCATAAAGCGCTTGGTTTAACGTCGTCAGCCCGACCTATTCAGGGTTCATTCAGGTTGACTGATAATTAAAATCTCTTTAAAATTTGGTCTTTTACCCTCATAATATGGTTTTTATCTATGTCCATTAACTTTAAATCTATTTCCCATTTTATGATCTTCAATTTTAACAGTTTCGTAAGTGTAAATTTGAGTCACAGTAAATGGCCCTAACCAACGAGACTTCAATTTCCCAGGAAATAACTTTAACCTTGTATTGTAAAGCAAAACTTCTTGTCCTAGTTCAAATTTCTTTTGGTTAATCTTCCGATCATGTCATAACTTTAGCTTTTCCTTATAAATTCTGACATTATCATAAGATTAGTTTCTTAACTCTTCCAATTCATATAATTGTAACAATCTCTTCTTACCAGCATTTTTCAAGTTATAATTGAATTCTTTAATCGCCCAATATGCTTTATGCTCCAATTCTATTGTTAAGTGACAAGTCTTTCTAAAAATCAGTCTATAAGGAGTCATTCCAATAGGAGATTTATAAGCAGTCCTGTAAGCCCATAATGTTGTATCCAATCTAGTGGACCAATCTATTCTACTAGGGTTCACAGTCTTTTCAAGTATTTATTTAATCTCTCTATTAGAAACTTCAGCTAATCCACTGGTTTGAGGGTGATAAGCAATAGAGATTCTATGAATAATATTAAATTTTTCTTCCAATCTTTGAATATATTTATTCCTAAAATGGGATCTTCCATCAGTAATAATCATCCTAAGCATTTTGTATCTAGTGAAATTATTTTTTCTTAAAAATATTGAAACACTTTTAGCGTCACAGCGAGGTAAAGCTTATGCTTCAATCCACTTAGAAACATAGTCAACTGCAATTAATATATATAATTTCCCAATTGAAGGAATAAATAGTCCCATAAAATCTAATCCCCAAACATCAAAGATCTCAACTTCCAATATGAAATTTAGAGGCGTTTCATTTCTTCTAGATATATTGCCTACTCGTTGACATCGATCACAAGTTTTTATATATTTATAAACATCTCTAAATATAGTAGGCCAATAAAATCTAGCTTGTAAAATTTTAGAAGTAGTTTTATCGATCCCACATCTCTAAAGATAGTAGGCCGATAAAATCTAGCTTGTAAAATTTTATAAGCAGTTTTATCAATCCCAAAATATGATGGTAGGCCAACAAAATCCAGCTTGTAAAATTTTATAAGCAGTTTTATCAATCCCAAAATGTCTAGTAGGCCAATAAAATCCAGCTTGTAAAATTTTATAAGCAGCTTTATCAATCCCAAAATGTCCTTTAGGCCAATAGAATCCAGCTTGTAAAATTTTATAAGCAGTTTTATCAGTTTCAAAATGTCCTAAAAATTCTAAATGACATTTCTAAATGATTAGTTCAGTTTCTTCATAAGGTACACATCTTCTCATAATAAGATCCATAGCTTGTAAAATTGTATAAGCAGTTTTATCAATCCCAAAATGTCCTCCAAATTCAGAATCATGAAATTTTTGAATGATCAGTTCAGTTTCTTCATAAGGTACACATCTCCTCATAATTAGATCCTTAGATTGTTTATATAAATAAGGCTCATCCCAAAAAAATTCTTTCGCATCATGAATGAATTTCTTTTGCTGATGTAATGTCAGCATAGATGTAAAAATATCACTTACAATATAGTTAACACTATCAGCATACTATGGTATTTTCCACACACTAACTTATAAAAGCTGTTCATAGGTGAAACTGTCTTAATTTCATTGTCATAATTCTTGATTTTCTAATCTTGACAAATGATCAGCAATTTGATTATCAGTTCTCTTTCTATTATTATAAATTTGTTCATTCGAGAAATTGTCTGTAATTTCATTGTCAGTGTCAGATAATCCTGAATGATCAGCAATTTGATTATCAGTTCCCTTTCTATCAATAACTACAAGATCAAATTCTTGCAATAATAATATCCATCTAATCAACCTTAGTTTGACATCTTTCTTTTGCATCAGAAATTTAATAGCTGAGTGATCAGTGTGCACAACACATTTAGCTCCAATTAAATAAGATCAAAATTTATTTAAACCATATACGATAACAAGTAGCTCTTTTTCAGTACCAGTATAGTTAATTTGAGCATCATTAAGAGTTTTACTAGCGTAGTATATCACCTTAAAAATCTTTTCATACCTTTGTCCAAGGACCGCTCCAATAGCTAGATCACTAGCATCACACATCAGTTCAAATGGTTTCTCCCAATTAGGTGAAACTATAATAGGGGTCGTGATTAATTTTTCTCTCACTAGTATCCCATCAGTTCAAATAGTTTCTCCCAGTTAGGTGAAACTATAATAGGGGTTGTGATTAATTTTTCCTTTAATAACTTTAAGGCATTTAAACAGCTAAAATCTTTTCATATTTTGTCCAAGGACAGCTCCAATAGCATAATCACTAGCATCATACATCAATTCTCCCAGTTAGGTGAAACTATAATAGGGGCTGTGATTAATTTTTCCTTTAATAACTCAAATGCTTAGGTGAAACTATAATAGGGGCTGTGATTAATTTTTCCTTTAATAACTCAAAGGCATTTAAGCAGCCTTTCAGTAAACTCAAATTTCTTGTCCTTTTCTAAAAGTTGGCATAGAGGTTTAGTAACTTTCGAGAAATCTTTAATAAAGCGCCTGCAAAAACAAACATGTCCCAGAAAACTTCTAACTTCTCTTACACTAATAGGAGGTATTAGTTTAGATATAACTTGGATTTTTGCAGGGTCTGTTTCCATACACTTTTCCAAAATTTTATGCCCTAACACAGTTCCTCCTACAACCATAAATTGACATTTCACCCAATTTAGAACAAAATTAGTTCTTTCGCATAACTCTAAAACTTTTTTAAGATAAATTAAGCATACGTTAAATGATGTTCCGAATATAAAGAAATCATCCATAAATACTTCCAGCCCATCGTCAATAAATTTACTGAATATGGACATCATAGATCTCTGGAATGTTGCAGGTGCATTACATAATCCAAAAGGCATTCTTCGAAAAGCAAAAGTTTTTGCAGGTGCATTACATAATCCGAAAGACATTCTTCAAAAAGCAAAAGTTCCAAAAGGACTAATTCCAATCCATCATCAATTAACTTACTAAATATAGACATCATACATCTCTGAAATGTTGCAAAATTAACTTACTAAATATGGACATCATACATCTTTGGAATGTTGCAGGTGCATTACATAATTAGGCATTCTTCGAAAAGCAAAAGTTCCAAAAGGACTAGTAAATGTTGTCTTTTCTTGATCCTCAGGAACAATTCTTCTAAACGCAAAAGTTCCAAAAGGACTAGTAAATGTTGTCTTTTCTTGATCCTCAGGAGTAATAGAAATTTGATGGTAACTAGTATATCCATCTAAAAAGCAAAAATATTTGTGCCCAGTGAGTCTATTTACTTTTTGATCTAGAAATGATAGGGGAAAATGATCTTTCTTGATGGCAGTGTTTAATTTTCTATAATCAATGCAGATGCGCCACCTAGTGACTTGTCTGATAGGTACCAACTCATTATCTTCTTTTATTTCAACAGTCACTTCTTCTTTCTTTACCCAGTAACTTTTTGGATATGTATTAATTCATTATTTTCTTTTGTTTCAACAGTCACTCCTTTTTACGAGTCTGATAGGTATTAATTCATTATTTTCTTTTGTTTCAACAGTCACTCTTCCTTTTTTAGGAGCTTGTCTGATAGGTATTAATTGATTATTTTATTTTGTTTCAACAGTCACTCCTTTCTTAGGAACACAATGAATAAACTTACTCATGCACTATCTGAAATAGGATATATAATTCCAGTGTCTAACCATTTCAAAATTTATACCCATGCACTATCTGAAATAGGATATATAATTTCAGTGTCTAACCATTTCAAAATTTCCTTTTTTACTACTTCTTTCATTATTTGGTTTAATGTCCTTTATGGATCAACTCTTGGTTTAGAGTGTTCATCTAATATGATTCTATGCATACAGATCGAAAGACTGACTCCTTTAATATCTGCTAAGGTCCAACCAAAAGCTCTCCTATATCTTTTCAATGTGTCTATCAGTCTTTGTTCTTGTAAATCATTTAATTCTAAAGATATAATAACATGTAATGTAGATGAGTCTCCCAAAAATACATACTTTAAGTAGTTAGGTAATGTTTTCAACTCAAGTTCAAGTAGATTAATAATTGATGGAAATAGAATCTTATCAGCATTTTCTGTTATATTNTCTTAACAGCATTTTCTGTAATATCCAATATTTCAAATCTTTCCTGAACATAATCTAATTCTTCATTCTCTAATTTGTCCAGAATAATTTCATCATTTCCTTCAAATTGTTCTTCAAAATCCTTTTTATCTTTGAAATGTTCTTTGAAATGTTCATTTAGTAGATGTTCAACAATTTCCATGCGAAAACATTCATTATCCCTTTCAACAGCAGGGTATTTCATAGATTTCTCATTTCAGTAGATGTTCAATAATTTTCATGCGAAAACATTCAATATCTCTTTCAACAGCAGGGTATTTCATAGATTTTGCAATGTTAAAAGCCACTTCTTGATCATTAACTCTCATAGTTAATTCTCCTTTTTGAACATCTATCATAGCTTTTCGAGTACTTCTTGATCATTAACTCTCATAGTTAATTCTCCTTTTTGAACATCTATCATAGCTTTTCCGGCTTCTTGATCATTAACTCTCATAGTTAATTCTCCTTTTTGAACATCTATCATAGCTTTTCCAATTCTTGATCGTTAACTCTCATAGTTAATTCTCCTTTTTGAACATCTATCATAGCTTTTCCATGATCATTAACTCTCATAGTTAATTCTCCTTTTTAAACATCTATCATAGCTTTTCCAGTAGCTAAAAATGATCTCCCTCTCATAGTTAACTCTCCTTTTTGAACATCTATCATAGCTTTTCCAGTAGCTAAAAATGGTGTTCATAGTTAATTCTCCTTTTTGAACATCTATCATAGCTTTTCCAGTAGCTAAAAATGGTCTTTTTATCTCTTTCAACAGCAAGGTATTTCATAGATTTTACAATATTAAAAGTCACTTCTTGATCGTTTACTCTCATTAATTCTCCTTTTTGAACATCTATCATAGCTTTTCCAGTAGCTAAAAATGGTCTCCCTAAAACGATTCTTCTTTTTGAACATCTATCATAGCTTTTCCAGTAGCTAAAAATGGTCTCTCTAAAATAATAGGTATTTCTTTATCTGCCTCCATTTCTAAGACAATAAAACCCACCGGAAAGATAAATTTGTCAACTTTTACTAACACATCTTCTATAACTTCCTTAGGATATGTAACTGATCGGTCTGCTAATTGAAGAGTTACAGAAGTAGGTGAGACTTCTCCTAATCCTAGTCTTTTGAAAATTGATAGAGGCATAAGGTTAATGCTTGCTCCCAAATCACATAAAGCTCTTCCTTAAAATTTTTCACCGATAGCACACGGTATAGTGAAACTACCAGGATCTTTTAATTTTTCAGGAAGGTTTTTCTGAATAATTGCACTACATTCTTCACTATGTGCAACAGTTTTTTTATCTGAGAACTTCCTCTTCTTGTTCAGAATATCTTTTATAAATAGTGCAACATTTTTGTTATCCGTGAACTTCCTTTTCTTGTTCAGAATATCTTTCATAAATTTCAAATTGGGCATTTGCTCTAAAGCTTCTATGAAGGGAATATTCACCGTTAACTTCTTAAGAATTTTCCTCTAAAGCTTCTACGAAGGGAATATTCACCATTAACTTCTTAAGAATTTCCAAAAATTTTGAAATTTATTTATTCTATTTATGTTGCTTCAGTCATTGAGGAAACGGTGGTGGAGGTTTTTCCAAAGTAACTTTCATAGGTGTAAATGGATACTCTAAATCTGGGAATTCATGATCCTTTTCTTTTTCGGTATCCATTTTTTCTTTTTCAGTTTCTATTTCTTTTTGTACTCTCCTCTCTAATTCTTTTCCACTTCGTAATTGAATTGCCTTGATTTGTTCTTTTCCTTGATCGTTAGGATTTGGTTCCACAGTACTCGGAAAAGTTCCTATTGTTCTGTTACTAAGTACAGTAGCGATATTTCCTAATTGGTTCTCAACATCCTTAATAGCAGTTCCTTGATTTTGTAATTGATT
>JXCR01125904.1:180538-191571 GCA_002079205.1 Phalaenopsis hybrid cultivar | reverse complement strand
GTTTAATATTAGCTCTTCCATAGATAACTTCTTCTCATTAATTTGAGTATTACTGTTAAATCCTTGAGGATAAGAAGGTCTATAGTTAACATTTCTTTGGTTGGATGAATTTCTTAATGGGTTCACTGAGTTTTTTGCCCATTATAGTTAACATTTTCTTGGTTGGATGAATTTCCTAATGGGTTCACTGGGTTGTTTGCCCATTGTTTATTAACATTTCCCTGGTTGGATGAATTTCCTAATGGGTTCACTGAGTTGTTTGCCCATTGTTGGGGTCTATAGTTAACATTTCCTTGGTTGGATGAATTTTCTAATGGGTTCATTGGGTTGTTTGCACATTGTTGATCGTAGGAAGAATTGTTATTCCAATTAAAATTTAGATGATTCTTCCAACCTGGGTTATAATAGTTTGAGTATGGGTTGTTGGGTCTAGTAAAAACATTTAAGGTTTCATATGAAGGTTAAACATCCACAAATTGCCCAAATGAATTTTCTTCCATCATAGAAGGTGTTGAAGAATAATTCATCCTATAATGATCTAATTTCTTTGATATTGCTGCAATCTGTGAAGCTAACATAGAAATTGCATCAGAATCATGGATGCGAGCTACTCTTTTAGGATTTACCCGCTCAAACGCCCATTGAAAATTGTTGGTAGTGATTTCTTCTATTAATGAATACGCCTCATCAAAAGGTTTTGACATTAAAGAACCAAATGAATAAGCCTCATCAAAAGGTTTTGACATTAAAGAACCACCAGCCGCAACATCTATATTTTCTCTTCTATTAATGAATAAGCCTCATCAAAAGGTTTTGATATTAAAGAACCATCAGCCGCAGCATCTATCATCACTAAGAGATCCCACTAATCCATTATAAAAGGTTTGAATTATTAACCAGTCTGGTAACGAATGGTGAGGGCATTTCCTAAGAAGATCTTTAAATCTCTCCCAAGCTTCATATATTGACTCTTCATCAATCTAACAGAACAGTCATTTCTAAGTTTAGCAGTTTTGGATGGAGGAAAATATTTGGATAGAAATTTCAGTGAAAGTTCTCCCCAAATGTTATGTCATTTCTAAGTTTAGTAGTTTTAGATGGAGGGAAATATTTGGATAGAAATTTCTATCTAAGAAGATCTTTAAATCTCTTTCAAGCTTCATATATTGACTCTCCATCAATCTGACAAAATGATGTTATATCTTTAAATCTCTCCCAAGCTTCATATATTGACTCTCCATCAATCTGACAGAACTATGTTATGTCATTTCAGTTTAGCAGTCTTGGATGGAGGGAAATATTTGGATAGAAATTTCTGTGACAGTTCTCCCCATGTTTTAATAAATCCAAGNATAGGAGCAATTATATTCTTTACCCTTACTAAAGATGCTATAAAGAGCATTGGCTAATTTAAAGTTTGAATAATTCTGAAGACCAGTACTAGAGATGCTATAAAGAATATTGGCTAATTTAAAGTTTGAATAGTTCTGAAGACCGACTAACCCTTACTAGAGATGCTATAAAGAACATTGGCTAATTTAAAGTTTGAATAGTTATGATGACCGGCTAGATGGGGAAGATACCAGCTCTCACTCTAGAGTTCCCTCGATTCCCTCCACCTAGGGGCTAACATCTTGTATCAGAACCTAAAACAATAAATCAAGTTGTGGGATTTAACCTATCACTTTAAAGTCCTCAAACTCTACACCTTTCAATGATTATTTCGCTATTTATTTACACTAAATCATATGAATTACATTCTCATTCATACAACCTCATGTGATTCTTTCCAATTGTTAACTGAGACTATACCAGCCTAGTTCTTACATGTTCTTACAAAAAATTTTAACATCTGGATTGGCCAAATCAAGAAGTAAATGAAGTTCATAGATTTAAATCATCATAACTTCTTCCAACATTAAAACCAACAATAAGTCTCGATTAAAACCCAAAGTAGTTTAAAGCAAAAGATAAAAAATTATCTCAAATCCTCCACCAAACTCTTGAAGTTCCTTTGAATTTCTTTTCCTTTACAACACTCTCAACTCTCAAAATAGAACTAAAAACAAAAAGAAAAAGTAAATTTTGTGGTGCCTTAATCTCTCTACTAGATTCTCCACGATCTTCTTTTCAAGGTACAAGCACCCTCTCCCTCTTCAAGCACCCCCTTTAAATGTAAAAACTTCCTTTTTTTATAAATCTCTAAAAGGTGTCTTGATAACTCTTCAAAATGTGTCCAAATTCAATGTATTCTCCGAAGGATGCCTCCTTTCACAAGTCTTTTAATTATATTTTAGTTGCTAGTGGTCATAACCACCCTCCAATAGGTGCCTCAAATACCTCTTCAAAATTTGGCCAAATGAAGAAAACTGCCAAATAACTGCCTCTGGCGCTTAAGCACAGGGCCTCTGGTGCTTAGGCTCGACCTTCTCTATTTACCCAACGCTTAAGTGTCGGATCTGACACTTAGTCGCCAAAACACTTTAGGACAATTTTCACCTCTTTGCTCCAAATTTGATTCTTTTTCACTCCTTTTAGCATTTTTCATCTTTTTACTTGTACCTGAAAGAAAAACACACATACACCTTCCATTAAAGCGTAATATCTCAAAAATAGGTATAAAAATGTGTCTAAAAATACTATATATTTTTGTTGTATCAAAATCCCCCAAACTTAAAATCTTACTTGTCCTCAAGTGACACTTAATTCTGCAAAAACTAAATAAGTATGATATGATATGAGAGTTTCTTTAGGAGTTACTAAAATTTAGATTTATAAATATAGTAGTCCAATTTAGAAAAAATAATTAGTAAATGAGACCAACTTAAAGTCTAGAAATTTTTAATGTTAAGAAAGATGAAAATATGAGTTCCTATCTAATTCAGAAATATTGTAGATTCTCCAAATTTAGAATTTAGTCCTTTTATTATCTCCATTTAAGTTTTTTTCTTAAGAATAATTTTACTTACTATATTATATCCTTAAACTTAAGAGTTTCTCAAGTCTTTTATTTTAAAAAGATCGAATGTGGAACCAATTTTTGATTAGGCACTAATCCTCAAGCTTCTCCTCCCTTACATTTTTTTCTTTCTTTTCTTTTTCTTTCTCTTTTTCTCTTTTTCTTTTTCTTCTTCTTCTTTTTTTTTCTTTTTCTTTTTCTTTTTCAGGCAAGGATTACTATATATAGATAAGCCTTTAATGGTTTTGAATTCCATTTCTCCTTTCTTAAGTAAAATCTTGATATAAGTCTTTTACTTAAAAATAAAAAATAGTTTTAAAAAATAGTTTTAATAAAATAAATTTAAGTATTAAAAATAAAAGTGTAAATTTTTAAATTTTTCAAAAATACAATTTTTCTTACTAAAGATAGTTACACTATATTTAGCATTTTCTATACTAAAAACTTTTAACTGAAAGTTTTTGTTCATTACTCAAAATTTTAACTAAATTCTCTTACTCATTCCTAAAATCAAATTTTACTTCCCTAGTATAACTTCATATACATGATCATTTTTCTTTTCAAATCAAATTCACTTGTAGCACATTTGACAACAAATAAAATTCAAGTTTTTAAAATATTTTTCATCCCCCCCAAACTTAAAGTTTTAACAGGATTAAACAATTCAACATCAGATACATATAAGCAGGAATGAAAAATAAAAATAACATGCTTACAGGAATTTTTATATCCTAAGTATACAGTATAAAACTAAAAACAGGAGTAAAATCAATTTTTGATCAAAAAATTTTTTTTTTATCATTTTCATTTTAATTCAACATGTAGAGATTCAATAGACATCAAAGTAGTGGGTATAAACATAAAAACAAACTAACACTCTAACTTTGATATCACAGTCTTAACATAAAAACAAACGCACAAATATGATAAAAGAAAAGTACAGGGCAGCAGTTTTTTCTTATGTTTAAAATTTAAAACTAAAGTTAGCAAGATTTTCAACTTTTCGCAAGACATAAAATTAAGTTCAATCCTTAAATAACTAACACAGCTCTGAACACAAAACAATAGTTTCTACCCTAGCATTTTAAAACAAAGTACTAACAAAGCACAACATCACAATACAATTAAAAATAAAAACCTCACACATCACAATGTTTAAACAAGTACAGAAGCATATATGTCTCAAGTTCAAAAAACACATCACATCATAAATCTCACTTAAACATAAAAGTCCAAACCACATCACATAGTTCAAATCAACACCGAGATGCAAATGTAGCAAGCCTAGACCACGTAGTTCATATCATATTACAAACAAAAAATAAATAAATCTCTCAGATCTACTCCTCATCCTCTAAATCACCGCTATCCCAAACTTCTGCAGGCCCATAATCAGGGTATCTATGATATGGAGGAAATTGCACTCATTGGTTTCAATAATGAGGCTCTCCAAAGATGAGTGAAATTTCTCCTCATAATCACTTTTTCTCCTATTACACATATTTGTATGATCTGCAAAACGCTCTAAATTTTGTACCTTATCAGCAGTATAAATTGTTGTGACACTCCAAAATTTATTTGAGTGTTTCATCCTCTATAATAATTGATCTTGGGTCTCAGTAGACTCACCTCTAGAAGTAGAAGCACGTGAGGTAGATGCTTGTTGACCTCACTTTTGGTTGCGGTCTAGATTTTCCTCTTTAGTAGCCTAAGTCTAGCCATAGGACTTTCCTATTGATTATTATTAGAAAACTAGAAAAGGAACCCTCACCATTAGAAATTCTAAACTCCTCCATGCTCAACTTGAGGCTCTACATATTGGTCCTGACCTCTAGCACTTAGTAGGTGGGGTCATTATGAGGGAGCTCAAGGAGAGTTCCCATAGAACTGCTTGACTTTAGGGTTGACCCTTGGTGTTTGTTTAGAGCTAAGGTACTCACTTGCACTCACCTTCCACCACAATCACTCACAACCCTAAACCCAAAAATTTCCTAGTCTTGGTCCCTTGATCTTTTGGGAGACTCATGTAGATGGTCCCCTAAACCTTCTAGCCCTAGGCTAGGGTTTAGCTAAGACTAGTACATAGAGGACCCAAATGGGGTTTCCATTGGTCCATAGCTCATTTATGGTGGTTGGCACCCTAATTCTACCCAAAATATTCAATTTAGCCTTTTGCCCCAAACCTACCCAAATTACCTAAACACCCCCAAATCCCAAATTTAGCCAAAATCCTCAAATCTATCCAAAATACCCAAACTTGTTCAAAAGTCATTTCAAATCTTTTGAAAACATCTAAATTATCCAAATCACTAAAAAGTTACCAAATTTACCAAAATGCCCCTCCTTGGCCAAAAATTTCAAATATTCTAAAAAATCTTAAAAAATTCTCAAAAACCTTCCAAATATTCCCAATTCATTTTTCTCAACTACCACATGACCCAATTTGGCTATTTTGACCAAAGCCCACAAATTGCCTTTAAAGGTCCAATTTCCCTAAATTTACCTCAAATGTCCATCAATTTGATCCCTAAACTCCAATTCACCTTTCATATGACCAATTTAAACCAAATCCAAGCTTAATTGGCCCATGCTTTGAGCCCAATTTTGATCTAAGTAAAACCCCCAATTTTAGCCCTATGACTTAATCCCACCAAATTGAACCCCATATCCTACTCAATTTGCCTAAACTCTTCATAATATTCATACACATCAAAATTGACCTTCAATTGGCCTTGGTGAGGCCTCAATTTCATTTAATTTTAGTCCAAGTTCAAAAATCCCCAAATTTACCGCAAATTGGCTATCTCAAAATTCCACAAAATTGATTGCCTTAGCCCCAAAATTGGTGTCCCATTTATGTTGAAAACTCTTCATGATGTTACTATTGACCATTTTCAATAATTAATTTGGACTTATCTCAAGCCTAGCTCAATCTAGACCCAAGTCTAACCTAACATGCCCAAAGTGACCAAAATTCCAAAATCCTCCAAATTGACCCCCAATTGAACTCAAAATCACTTCAATCCTTCACCAAAAATCTTCATTACAATCATCTACACAATGTTGATCAACAAATTGGGCTCAAATTAATGGCTAACCTAGCCCAAACCCAAGCTTTGGTGATTTGGACCCACATTTGACCCATGCACCAAAATTGACCTGGCCATGTCAAATTGGTCAAGGCAAGACTTCTACAGCCAAATTTTAGATCTTATTGACCAGGTTAAATCCTATGCAACCACCCAAATGAGTCATGGACCAAAGGTTCCCAAAATCAAGGGATTTTCCTCCAAATTTGCTTAAGCCTAAAGGATTTTTTCTAAAACTAAACACCTTCCCAAATAAATTGTTGTGACAGATTCCCCTGGCTCACCTAACCTCATCACCACCGGAGGAGCCAAAACTGTGAGCCACTTCCCAATAATTCAAACCCAATTCAAAACTAGAGGCCACCTCATCCCATTTAAAATTTAGAGCCTCTCTGCCCTCCACATAAGTAACACTTTGCACCCATACATTGGCTCACAAAGCCACTCTAAGCCTTTTTTTATAAAAGAGATTCACCTTCATGGCCATGGAGGGGATGCTGAAATTTTCTCAAGGAAACCCCTCTAAACTGTTACCATAGCCTCTTTAAGACCTCCTCAACGCAACCCAACCACTTCTCTGTCCTAATTCCCCTTGTCGGAGTTCAATTTTTTAGCTCAAAACCTTGCCAGAGACCGGACAAAACTCTCTACCCTTCACAGTGCACAAAAATAAAATTAAACTCACCCACACCATCACCATAGTGAAATAAGAAGAAGCCCCATCAAATCCCCCTCATATAGAGCCTCTATACTAGACTTTGATCAACACCCAAATTCAGCCTTGATCGAATTTGGGTCTAGACCTTTCACCATGATGAGAGGCTCAATCCTCAACCTCCTTAGACCTCCACAAATGTGTCGAGCACCTATGATTGAAGCTTCCCTTCTCAGAGCAAAGGTATTGAACGACCCCTCTTCCTGAGCTTATTTTGATTCTTCATTTAATTATAATTGATCTAATAGTATTTTTACCAAATAGATGTGTTCGTCACACTTAAATGAGTCTATAGGATCAAACTCGAGGTCATTTGGTTGAGAAATGGGGGAAATCTTAAGGTTTTAGGGTTTGCGGTCACGAGTTCACTCTATTTGGGGATGATGAAGTGGAGTCGTTGGATCGCGCGTGTATCAAATGAAGGGCTCTGATTGCACTGGATGGGAGCGTGGTTCATAAAGCACGGGCCGAGTCAGCAGCTACATGGATGGTAGCATCCAACTAGAGCGCGCTACGCATGTTTTCGGAGTCGTCGTGGGTTGACGCGGTGCCACGCGTTTAAGTACAAAAATAGGGATTTAAATATTTCAGAAAATGTTCCCTAACTTAAAAAATTCATATCTTGGTGTAGAAAAATCACAAAAATAAATCAAAAATACCCTAGTGCTCAGTGAATAGAGGAGAACAATGTGGAAATAACTTGAAGTTTATTTGATACATATTTTATTCTTAAAAAATTAAATACTATTTTGAGTCTTTTAATTCTTCATGTATGTAGACATTTCACCATGACTTGATATTTTGGCATGTTGTTGCTTCTATCATGGGGAACATTCTTTGATTTTTCCAAAGTCAGAGAAGAACTTTGACAGAGATCCATATTTTTCAAGTTTATGTCTATTATTTCCGTAAATTAATCATAATAATTTACATATTTCTTAGAAAAATCCAAGAAAATTTTAGAAGATTTTCTGTGACCAAAGAACTCTTTAGAAAATTTTTCATGAGCTAAGTCATTAAGAACACACTTAAATCTCAAAAAACCCTAAAACACAGAGAAAAATTAATTTGGAAAATGTAAACATCTAAATAATTTTGTTTTTAATCTCAACTATAATTTGAAGTTCAAAGAACTCCCCATAAAAATTTCAGAATAATTGGAGTTCATTTGATAACTCAAATTGATTTTTTAAGTTAAATACCATTTCGACATTAAAATGATTTTTAATAATTAAAATGCAACTCAAAAAATTATAAAAATTAGATTTAGAAGTTCTTTGTAATTAGAGGAATTTTATAAAAATAAAATTGTAATTAAAATAAAAACTTCATTTTTTAAGCCTATTTTAATATTTAAATAATTAAAAATTAAATAAAAATCACAAAAATAATAAAATTTATGAAAATGTTCTAAATTGTTTTCTAAGTATTTAGGAGCAATTGGAATATTTATTCCAATTTTCCAAGTGAAGATATTGAATTTTAATGTTTAAAAATAATTTTTAAAAAGCTGAAAAATGGATTTTCATTTCAATAATTCTAATAATTCAAAAAAAATCAGAAAAAATTTGAAATTTGTCTCTCTGAGTTCTTTGACCTCAGAGAGATTTAATAAAAGTATTAAAGTTAATTTTTCGCATTTAAAATATTATATAATTAATTAACACTCCAAAATTTAAAATTATGTAATAATTCCAATAAAACTGAAAAAATCATCAAAGTTGGACCAAGTGGTTCTCTGGTCTAGGACTACCTCTAGTAAAAATTTCAAGGGATTAAGCTTTGCCTTGGTCAAGTTATGGAATTTCCTTTGAAAAATCCTTTTTTTGCATAAAAATAAATATGTAAATTAAATTAAAATTTGTAAAAACACATTTTCTCCTCTCATGTCTTAATTGGCCCATGAGTGCGTTGGGACAAAAAATTCCAAAGTCATTTGAATTAAATTAAATAAATTATGAAGTGATAAAGCCTTAGAGGCAAAAATGTAATTTTTGAAATTTAGGCTTAATTAACATTTAGACTTAACTCAAGAAAGAGAAATGGGCAACCTTTGATCTGAATTAACATATTTGGATGATTGAAATATAAATGATTAATTGGTAGAACCCAATCTCACTTTTCCCTAGTTGAAGGATAAATGTGTAAATTGCTTAAATCATTAAATTTTGGAAGTCTATCAAATTAAATGATCCTAGACTTAGGGGTATGGTGTTGGGTGTTAGAAAATCATTAATTTAATACCCTCATTTTGGATGTTCACGTAGCATTCAAAAGTCTTAATGATGAATTATTATCACTTAGAAATCTCTTTCAAAATGGTTAGGACATTTAGAGCTTAGTAGTTACTTAAGCTAAATCAAATTTGGTTAAATGAGGATTAGAAAAGTGAACGTAAAGAAAAAGTTGAACACCTTTGAAACACTACAAGCCCAAGCTATAACTAAAATTGACTAAATGTCTTAATAACACTAACTTTCCCCTTTTAAGGGCCATTACCCACATAATTTTTAAATCGAGTGATAAATGATAATTACCCTACTCCTAGGGATAATTGAAACATCACTGTTCATTGAACACTAGAAATATTTACAAGATAGATTATTGAGCAACATAATAAGTTTAAATGAGCTCATGACTTTTCACCAGGTAGTGAGGGGAAAGCATGAACCTGCCTTTCTCTCTTGACTTGTTGGATACCTCAGATGTCTACTAAACTTAATATATTTTGCTTAATAAAATCATCCTTAATCAAACCAATAAGGACTCATAAAGATATAATCTAGGAGCCTTATTTTTTTAGTGCTTTACATAAAATGCCCTTACCTGCATTTTGAGTTTCACCTGGAAATGACGGGATGACCATCTATGTATGCTTTTACAGTTTACAGAATTATCTTTTTCTATACCTTCCACACTGTACTTTTATGCTTACAATACTTGCATGTTAAACAACGATGCCACCCTACATGAAAACCAAAATTGCTATGATAGCCGTAAAACTAGAACCAAAAAAATTAAAATCAACCAAGGTAAAATTCACCTCCACAACATTCAAAATTAAAAATAACTCAAAATTTAATCACAAACATCACAAAAAAACACGAATACAACTAAATTAAGACGTCTCTATTGGATGATCTGGAATCCTCGGAGGAGGCAACCTACGGTTGCTAACGAGACTTCCCACGGTTTAAATGAAAGTGTGCAACTCATTAAGTTGAGTTTAGTAAATTCATTTGGATTAGAGAACCCAATAGAAAACAGTGGTACCGAAATGAGGGGACCGTAGGATCCTAACCGGTGTCGCTCTAATCAACTTTAACATGCCCCCATAAATTTTGTAAAGAACTACAACTATAGAGCCGTATGATTTGACATCATAACTTGACACCCTAGAAAACTTAAACTTGTCACGACAAGGAGCTTGGAGCTAGCGTTGTGAGCAACACAACCATCATCAACAACAAAAAATTTCTTCCCCAACTAAACCAATTTCCTTCCTTAGATTTAAGCAACCAAGCCATAGGATTTTGAGGTTGTTTGCTTATGCAACATAAATCCTCACCTTATCTTTAAGCCTTTGTACAACTCTGCTGTACAATCTAAGCCCTAACTCGTCTTAATATTCTGAGGTTATCGTCTGTTACAACCTAAATCTTCACATCTTCCAGGCTATTTATGTGATCGTTTCACACGAATGTAGCCCTAACTAATAAAATTGGCAGGATGAAACACTCAAATAAATTTCTCCGCAAAACTAAAGCTAAGCAATAGGATAGACTGGGGAGGTTCTCCTTCGGATCTATGACATCCCCTAGTTGTTCCTCCTTTGAATTCTAAAATAAATGTTCCAAATTTGAACCAATCTCTTTTCACACCTCTTTGTCCAATATCATTAAAAAGACATATCCTTTGACCTCCTTGAAGATAATATTTCCTGATTTTTATTGAGAGTTTTCTTAGGTGACTTCAGTTATCTAAAATGTAATTAACTATAGGGGTTTGCCCTTATAATAAGCTTGTCCAACCCCAGCTTAATATAAACCCTTTTTAATTCTTTGTATTAAATAAGTGAACTTGTTGACAAATAAAAATGGTTTTGTAGACCAAACGGATGTCATATATTTCTTAGTTTATTTGATCAAGCCTCATCCTCAAGTCTTATGTTTATCTTTTAGGATAGATACAGGCTTTGAGGTATAGTTCTCTTTCATTTAAACTATGAAAAACATGGGGTCAGTTTGATTTCATATTTTTCTAAACTATA
>JXCR01125904.1:170235-180532 GCA_002079205.1 Phalaenopsis hybrid cultivar | reverse complement strand
TATATATATATAAATTAAAATGCCCTCCCGAAGCGGGTGATGGGATTTTAATTTTGGTGATCGACAACTTTTTACGGGCAACTCCTCAACCAAAATAGTGCCGACAGCTTCTGGCGACTCCACTGGGATTAGCTTCTCTCTCCATTTAAATAAGGAAATATTATCTTCACTCATCGGTAATGTGTCCATGTCCCTCTTGGACAAAATTACCCTTCTTCTATTAATATACTTTATCCATTTCTGTCTTGGGAAAGTATGGTCAACTCTTTGGACTTCAAGGCCGTCTATTCAATCACCTTTGAACAGAGAGGTTCAGGAGACTATTAAGGACTTTATAATCTTCATGTGGGATCGGACCCCCAATAGGTGTGTTGGTGGACTAGTTCCACTTGGGCATTGTGTGTTGAAATATGGGTCTCACAATAGGTCCTAAACACTTCGCATATCCCTTTCGAGTTTGATTTGTTGTATGCAAATTAAATCAAATAGTGTTGTGCTACACGCGCTTTAAATGTTTCTTATATTAACTAATTTTTTCTACTTTCAAATAACTTTTTTGCTGAAAATTTTAAAATTTCCAAAACTAAGACTTACCCGGTCTACAGATCAACCTCTATTAATTTTCAATGCTTGCACTAAGATTACAAGGTCTTGGCCATATAGCTAACCCCAGAGCTTTCTATTTTAAAGTTGTTCTAATGACCTTCCCAATGCTGACTTTTTCTTGCAACTTGCCGACAAGCCATGAAGCCCGCAATGTCGCTCCTACTATTAAGTTCAAATACAAATTTGAAGACCTCGAGGTTATCCTCGGGAAGGCCCCGTTCGTCGTAATGAAAGTCGCCACTCTAGAAGTTCAGGATCTGTCTGCTGAATTCAACCTGAACTGTCTTCAAGACTTTCCTTCTTATAAGAAGGCCGCTGCCACCATGGCAACTGCCAAGCCCGTTGTTCTTGCTGCTGCTAAGGGAAAATAAGTTATGATCATTAAAGATCCAACTGAGGGATTGGTTGTCTCGCCATAAGTATTTGAAATCAGCAGACTACACCGCTAACTCGAACCCAAAGGAGAAACTGTAATAGGATGGTTCAGAGGGCTACTAAAGCCCAGGCTCCTAAAGAGATACTTGTTGAGGAAGATCCTCACCGGGATGTGTCATGATTACTGGAAATATATCCACCCTTGCGAGGAAGTAGATTCCATCATTTAATGGGTACCAATGGGTACGAGAGTATCCAGAACATTGTCGCTGCTTTACCATCACTTCATGGATATGGGGAGAAGAGAAAGAAGTCCACTCCTATCACTTGAGTAAGTTCAATTTTTCAGAGGCTAGCTGCCAAGGAAAGCTGCTCAGTTTGTTAACCACTCAAACGTGTGGGACATGCAGTATCCCCTCGCACAAAGAAAGAAATCTTAAAGGATGTCAAATCTACTAGATGATCTCAGAAATCAATTGAAGCTTCACGTGCTTGCATTCTGGTCTGGTTCTACTTAGGGAATAGAGTTGATACCGCCATAGTTACCATCGATTCTACCGTCACCAAGACTGTAGGTTGTCGACCCATTAAGTCACAACTGGGTCCAAGAATCCTACCAATCACACTTTACAAGGATATTCCTAAAGTTTCAAAGGAAAAGATGAAGAAATTACCCAGTACTATAGTCGGTCTGCACCATGGGAAGCATACTTCTCTTCGACATACGGATGTTTCTGCTGAGACAGTTCGTCTCAAGACATCACCGTCAAAGAAGAGGTATGGATACCCAAGGTTGTTGTACTGATACAGGCCAGTGAGCCCGGAGGGCAAGATCATGGAATTAAGCCAGGGTCTGAAGTATCTGACATTGTCGCAGTAATTGCCAGCGAGATGGAAGAACAAGAGGAGGAGGTCCAGCAGGGTCCTCCAGATCTTAAGGAAATTCAAGAATCAAAAATTGAAGGAAAATTTGAAAAGCTTAAAGTTGAGATGTCTGAGTTGGCTCGGAAACATGGATTCTTCATGGATGATGATGAAGATTTTGACTATAATGATTACCTCAAAAAAGATTTCATGGATATCCATGTTATCAAAACCAAAGTCACTGCATCTGCACGCGAGGATCAAACTCTTGTTGAAGAGAACAACATAGATGAGCTACATAGGGCTATCCTCCTAAGAGATGAGCAAGTCAGCCAACTGGAGAAAAGGATAGAAGAGATGGCCGCAGCCATGAACACCATGGCCACAATTCAAGGACAATCTCAACCCCCACAATTAGCCTCTCCAGAGGTCAACCGACCAGAAATTATACATATTACAGATGAAAGAAGAGAAGTCATCTCAGCAAACAAAGATGAGCAACCAAAGAAGGATTCTCCATCGAGCGTCATGCCAAAGAAGAAATTTAAGCAAATGGTTGAGCAAGTTCTGGAGGCCTTAACCCAATCTAAGGGCGGTGCATTGATTTTAAAGGGTACACCCTATCAGGAAGAACTCGATGTTGTACCCTTCCCCAAGGGTTTTGTGGCCCCAAACATTAAGATATTTGATGGGATTGGAATTCCCAGACAACACATAGTGTATTTTTGAGCCAGTTGTGGCAACACAAGAAGTAATGAAGCTTTACTCTTCCAACAGTTTGTCAACAGCCTGTCAGGGATTACTTTTAATTGGTATGCGAATTTGCCCAACGGATTAGTTAAGACATTTTTCGAGTTGGGACAATTATTTGTGAAGAGATTTGTCGAAGCGCGACACCATTTCTCTATAGGAGAGCTCATGATGGAAAAACAAAAGCCCAATGAGACTTTAGTGGATTACATTTTGAGGTGGAGAAAACTTAGCATGAATTGTGAACCTCAGCTATAGGAACATCACGTAATTGAGATCTTACTCAAAAGCATCCATGGGCCAGTAGCTTTCATGCCTAAGCGTCTCACCATCAAATCCTTTGAGAAGCTACTCAGCAAGGCTAGCAGTCTTCAAAAAGATATCAAACATATGGATTCTCATGAGAAATCCAAGGCAACCCAAGTATTTGAAAAGAAGTCAAGAACAGTAGCAACTGTCGATAAAGGGATGCAACCAATGAAGATATATGCAGAAAATCCTCATTAATCTACATCACAGCATGCTCAGAAACAGAATAGACAGTCTAACTAGCAACTGCCTCAAGAAGGATCACCTCGAACAAGGAATAAGAGAATATCTTCGATAGAATGACATAAAATGGTGCATTCTTTCAAAGATGAAGTTGTATCACAGATGTTCATAAGTATGATGAAGAAGCCTGATCTCAGACTACCAAATCCAAAGAAGCCCAAAGACGTCGATAAGAAAGATTCACCAAATTTTTGCCCATATCACAGATTGTTGGGGCACACTATAGAAGAATGCTTCATCTTTAAGGATTGGCTTGAAAAGAACCTTAAATAAGGGAATATAACAATCTCAAAAGAATATTTAAAAGAACCTAAAAAAGGTTCTATAAATATGAATTCAGCCAAACCAATCTCTCTGATTAATCCGTATGCTAGATAAGATGGATAGAGTATGACTTGGGACGAGCTCAAGAGGGTCCTAAACCAAATACAAGATTCATCAAAATAATCTTTTACATATACCAGAGAAGACAGATGGAATAAAGATTGGAGCAAATCATCCAAGAAAATATTGAATCAAATCTATAACGCATCAAAACAAGCCTCCGTTCAGAGTCTTTAGCCTACCAATCCCAAGATAAAGATTTCACAAGGAGATTCAGCATCTTTAAGGACGAAGAAGAAGAAGAATAACACTATGAAGATTGATAGCATAGGGCGTAGGATAGGGGATGCCTCTACTAAATTGGTTGTCTTGAATTTGGGGAAGAAAATCATCGAACCCCTGACTTTGTATGATTATCTTTTTGCACCTTCGGGGTCTTATGAATATAATGATTATAATTTTGGCTACTTTTTAACTATTTCTGGTGATAACGTAACTGATTTTAACCAATCTAGTTTTGATCTCGTTTCCCAAAATGATCCTCAAATTGTACTTGAGTCCAATGAACTTATTGGCAAGACTCAAGAAGAAATTGACAATATCGCTTGCGATATCACCGGGAGTGAGGAACCAATTCTCGAGCACCACAGTGCATCACTTGCCATCAACTTAGATCATTCTGACAAAGAGGGAACACTGAAAGATTCAACAATGATGTCACAAGAAGAAGAAATTACAGAAGTAAACTTAAGGAGTGGGAGAGTCTTACCCCTGATAATAGCTCCAACAGATAAAGGAAAATAGATAGTAACTCGAGAAGAACTACCTCCACCTCCACTAGTGGAAGAACCACACAACCAAGAGAAAATCGGAGGATTATACAAAGTGGATTACAAAGTGCTAGCTCATCTTAGGAAGTTACCGGCCAGATTAAGCATCTACAATGCTCTGATCCTGTCAAAGGACATGAGAGAGTCTCTGGATATAGCTTTGCTCGACCCAAAGATTTGCTTAGGCCAGTTGGCCAGCACATCCTCTGATGAAGTTTGCTCATTGAAGGAACAGTCTGGGGTAACATTCACAGATGAAGATTTGCTGCTTGGCACCGCCGACCACAACCGACCACTCTACATCTCCGTTAACATTGGCAGATTTGTGTTGTCCAGAGTTTTAGTAGATCCCGAAGCATCCCTCAACTTGATGAGTATGCAGACATTAGCCTATTTGAACATCGAAGCTTAAGAGCTTATGACTGATAAAATGATGCTAAGAGGATTCAACCAAAAGGGAGAGAGAGCCCTTGGATCCATTACATTGCTTATGAAGGTTAGAGAACTAGTAACGACCGTTAAGTTTCATATCATCTACCCCGAGACCTCTTTCAATGTTTTACTTGGTCGACCATGGATTCACAAACAAAACATGGTTCTGTCATCTTTACACCAATGCATTAACTACTACAAAGAAGGACAAGAACTTTGCATCAAGGGAGATCTACAACCATTCTCAGTTCATGAAGTTGGTATTCATGAAGATGCTGCCTACTATGCGCCTCCGAAGAAAACTGTCTTTTCTCACAAAATTGTCACAAATAAAAAAGAGGCCTCCCCTCTCAGACAAAGGCATTGAATCCCAACCTCAATCCGAGCTTATTTTGATTCATTATATGTTTTTACTATATTTCATACCACATATACCATATGGATAGGTTCTTCTAGAGTATATGAAGGTTTAGAAATAAACCACACGTAATTTTGTTGAGTCTAGACCAAGATATTAAGGTTTTAGTGTGAACGGCTTATGGGTTAGGTCACTTGGAGATGATAACGGAGAATCGTCTGATCGCGTGTTTCTTACATCAACGAAGGAAATCAAGCTGGACCAACTCTTTGTGCGTGAACCACGGGCCGTGTGGTAGCTGAGGCGGAAGGTGGCATTGAATATCAGAGCATCGCATGTCTGTTCGGAGCCGCCGTAGGTTGAGTTGGCTCCGCGTAGGATAAGTAGAAAAATATGGATTTTCCGAATTATTTTAAATGCCTAAACTTCAAAAATTCATATCTTTCTCTAGAAAAATCATAAAAATAAAATAAAAATATCCACTTGCTCAATAAATAAAGGAAAATAATGTGGACTAAAAATAAAAATTATTTTCTTATTCCCTGATTTAAAATGAATTAAATACTCTCTTTGGTATTTTAATTCTCCATGATTAAATATTGATCACCATGGCCTGAAATTTTGAGAGTTTGCTCTTCATCATAGAGGAGATGTTTGTCGATTTTTCCAAGGTTAATAGACATCTTCATGCTTCTAGCCCTAATTTTCAAGCTAGGGTTACAATTTTGGTTATTTTAATTATATGGATCAAAATATCATTTGGAAAATTATGGAAATAATTGTAGGAGGTTTCTTATGATCAGAGAAGTCTAGAAAACATATCATGATGCTTTGAATTATCCTCTAAATTTCTATATTTAATTAAATATAAACATCTTGTGTCAATTTTTGTAAATTATGTACTTATCAAAAATTGGCAAATCAATCGCACATTGTTCATAAAAAACATGTTTATCCAGTGTAAGAAATTAAAATTTATTTGATTAAGTTTAGGTATTAAAGTTGATTTTCTAAAGAACCTTGTATTTTTGTACAAAAATAATTATTTTAAATTAAATACACATAGAAAAATTATGAAAAGTGGTTTTATGAGTTCCTTGTGATCAGAGCCACTTAGAAAAAAATTAATTACTTTTTAGAAAATACTTAATTTTCATGCCTTATTTTGAATTTTAAAATAATTAAAAATAATGAAAAATCCCAAAAACGTCAAAATATCTTTTTTTAATTTTCCTAAGTTAAAATTAAATTTTAAATAACTTAAAAGTGGGTTTTCCTTATCCTCCCATTAAATTAATTATAATAATTTAATTCAAAAAATCATGAAATTTTGTCTAAGTATTTTTTCTGACCTAGGGAAACCTCTAATAATTTTCTCATAAATAAATACTTTATTTTGGAATTTCAAATAAATCAATTTCTAAATAATATTATTTTTTATCCTTGAATAAATATTTGAATTAAATTAATCTTTTAGAAGTCCACATATTATCCTTTGATATTATAATTACCTCATGAATATGACACTCTAAACCCTCAAAGTCACTTAAGTTGTGTTGAATGAGTTATGAGGTGAAGTGCCCCTAGGGTGATATAGTCTTTTAGACTTTTGTGCCTTAATCAAAATTTAGGACTAACCAAGGGAAAATGGGCAATTTTGATTTTAATAAACATGTTTGGATGATTGAAATACAAGGGTTTAAAAGGTAGAAACTCAATTACCACCCTTGCACAACATCAACAAAACCATAATCCTCCTAATCTTCATGACTTAGAAATCAATTAAAATCAGACGATTCTTAAGTGATGGACTTAAGATAGAAAAGATGATAATTTACTTTTCTTAAGCCCAAAGCTGAGGATGACTTGACTATTTGATAAGAATACATATCAATTAAATCAAAATTTTGATAATCACCATTCCACCTGTCATGATTGTCAAGGGCTTAGTAGAGACTTAGGCTCGATGTCTAAACTCCATTGATCAGATTTAGAAGATAATATGATTGGTGATTAATATCTTTAAATACTATAAGTCTGACTTTAATTGCAGGCATCACAATATTAAATGACCTAAGCTTGCCTTAGAGGTACCCACTCTCATAACTCTTAAATGAAACATCAATTGATTAATCAAGTGTACTGTCCTGGGGATAATTAAATTGTCAAGTTTCACTGAGCAACGGGTTTGTCGCACTTCAACCTCGAATGATTAATAGAAAACATGATAAGTCCAAAAATCAACTCATAATATTTCAAGAGATTTCCAAAGTGATCTAGGGTCATGCCCCGAGCACTTTGAAATTTATTGGACATTCTGAAGGGCAAACTGGACTTGTCATATTCTTGTTCTAAAATCATCCACTAGGATCTTCCAAGACTGAATAAAATCATAAATTGGGGTTTGGTAGCTAAACATTCATCTACTCTTACAATTTAAATTCCTTGAAAAGTTATATACATGCCTAGCAAGTACTGACCTTTCAAGTGGTGGTGCGAGAAGAATTGAAAGGTACGCTTTTAAATTTTTACATTTACCTTTTTATACTTCTTATCTTGAGCTTGCATGTTAAACAACGATGTCACCCGACATGAAAACCAAAACTGCTAGGATAGCCACAAAACCAAAACTAAAACTAAAATCAATCAAGATAAAATTTACTGTCACAACATTCAAAATATAAGACAAATCCAAAATTAATCACAAACATCACAAAACAATAATTGCAACTAAATTAAGATGTCTCTATCAGATGATCGGGAATCCCTCGGAGGTTGAGTTTAGTAAATTCATTTGGACTATGTGAATCTAATAAAAAATAGTGGTACCAGAACGATGGAACCATAAGATTCTGACTGTGTCGCTCTAATCAACTTTGATATGCCCCATAATATTTAAAGAACCATAACCATAGGGAAATCTAATTTGACACTATAACCTAACACATTAGAAAACTTAAACTCGTCACGACGAGGAGCTTGAAGCTAGCATTGTGGGCAGCACGACCATCCTCAACTACAAGAGGATCTACAACAACATATCTTTCCTTAGAATTAAACAACAAGCCTTAAGATTTTGAGGTTGTTTGCTTATACAAAATAAATCCTCAACCCTTTTCTTTATGCCTTTGTATAGTTCTGTTGTACAATCTAAGCCCTAACTCATCTTAGGATTCTGAGGTTGTCATTTTTCACGACCTAAATCCTCATATCTTCCAAGCTATTTGTGTGATTGTTTCACACAAATGTAAGCCCTAAATAATAAAATTGACAGGATAAAATATTTAAATAATTTCTCCAAAATTGAAACAAAACATTAGGATAGCCTGGGGAAATCATCGAGGTTCTCCTCCAGATCTATGACATCCCCTAGTTCTTCATTCTTTGGACTCTACAACAAAATGTTCCAAATTGAGTCATTCCTCTTTCACACCTCTTTGTCCGATCTCATTGAAAAGTCCTATCCTTTTGACCTCTTTGAAGATAATATTCCCTATTTTTTTATCAAGAGTTTTCTTGGGTGACTTTGGTTATCTAATATGTAATTAACTATAGTGGCTTTCCCTTATAGGAAGCTTTTCCGAACCCAGCTTAATATAAACCCTATTTAATTCCTCATATTAAATAGGGGAACTTGTCGGCAAATAAAATGGGTTCGTAGACCAAATAGATGTCATATATTTCTTAGTTTATTTGAGCGAGCCTCACCCTCAAGTCTTGTGTTTATCCTTCTAGATAGATATAGGGTTTGAGGTATAANATATATATATATATATATATATATATATATATATATATATATATATATATATGTGTGTGTGTGTAAATTAAATGTTTTTCCGAAGCAGGCAATGTGATTTCAATTCCGACAGCTGATAGCTTCCAACGGGCAACTCCACGACATCCAAAATAGTGCCGACAATAGTATCCTCAGAATTAGCTGATACGCAGGAACAATAGTTGTTAGAAATTTTAAGAAGATATAAAAAAGCCTTTGGATGGACATTAGCTTATATTAAAGGAATTAGTCCTTCAATTTGTGTGCATAAAATTTTATTGGAAGATCAACATGTACCTAGAGATGATCCTCAAAGGAGATTGAATCATATGATGAAAGAAGTTGTTAAGAAAGAGATTTTAAAATGGTTAGATGCTATAATAATATATCCTATTTCAGAGAGTCCTTGGGTGAATCCAATTCACTGTGTTCCAAAGAAAGGAGGTGTGACTGTAGTGACAAATTAGAATAATGAAATAATACAAACAAGACAAGTCACTTGGTGGCGGATCTATATTGATTATAGAAAGTTAAATTATGTCATTATGAAGGATCATTGTTTACTCTTTTTAGACCAGATGTTGGATAGGTTGGCTAGGCACAGATATTTGTTGCTTTCTAGATAGATATATTGGTTATCTTTAAATACCTATTGCTCCATAGGATCAAGAGAAAACAACATTTACTAGTCTTTATGGAACTTTTGATTTTTGGCGAATGCCCTTTGGATTATGTAATGCACCTATAACATCTCAAAGATGTATGATGTCAAATTTTAGTGATTCAATTAAAAAAGGGATTCAAGTTTTTATGGATGATTTTTCTACATTTGGCACTTAAAATATGTCTAAATCATTTAGAGAAAGTTCTAGAACATGTGAAAAGACTAATCTCATATTAAACTGAGAAAAATGTTAATTTATGGCTACAGAAGGAATTGTGCTTGTGCATTTTCAGAAAATGGCATGGAAGTAGATCCTGCAAAAATTAATGTTATATCAAACTTACTTCCACCTACTACTGTAAGAAGAGTTTGGAGCTTTTTAGGACATGTTGGATTTTACGGACGATATCTTAAAGACTTTTAAAAAATTACTAAGCCTTTATGCTAACTTCTGGAAAAAGATAAAAAATTTGACTTTAACCGAGATTGCCTTAAATCCTTTGAAACTTTAAAGGAAAAATTGATCTCTGCACCTATAATTGTTTCACTTGATTGGGAGAAATATTTTGAATTAATGTGTGATGTTATTGATTATGCAATTAGACTGTTTTAGAGCAAAGATATGATAAGATTTTTAAAGTTATATATGACCAAAGGAAAATATGTTGAGATTTTCATACCTATTTTATACTGTTTTTAATGATATTGCACTTTAAAGAAAGGTATTTTTGATGTTTTGTTGCAGGAATGATGAATTAGGGTCA
>JXCR01125904.1:159296-170008 GCA_002079205.1 Phalaenopsis hybrid cultivar | reverse complement strand
AGATCGACGGTTATGCCTACTCAAGCTTTGGATAAGGCCAAATTTTGAAGGGATGCTTAGGCAACTCTTAGGAAAGCTCATCCATAACTTTAAAAGAATATTTTGGTTGAAAATTAGAGAGGTCCTGGAGAGTCTAGAGGCCCTTGATGTTAGAGAGGTTCTAGAGTGTATAGATTTTCCATTAGTGTGTAACAATTGTGAGGATTTCATCGAGAGATTGTAAGAGTGGAGGTAAAGTGAGAGATTTCTTCCTCCTTGCTACTTTGAAAATGAACTTTGTGTGTTGTAAAGAAAGGAAGAGATTTAGAAGAACTTCGAGGAGTGTTCTTGGGGAGAAATTAGAGAAAAGTTATTTACTTGTTGAAGTTTATATTACTTTCATTTTATAGATGAATTCCGAGCATTGTTGTGTTTTCCCAATGCGTTCTGAGTAGTTTTCTTTATTTTTGTCCTTGTCTCGAGATTTGTGAAATGGTGATTTGAATTGGTGAAGCCATGAAATGTTTAAAAGATTGTGATGATCTTTTCACTTCGATCTTAATTTACTTTCAATCTGGCCAATTGATTTGTTAAAATATGTTGAGTTTTATAACTAAAGTGAACATTACATCCAAGATTCAGGGAGGTCAAAGCCCTTGAAAGTTTGTGAGCAAATTAAATAGGGAAATAAAATTATCGGGCGTAGAATTGGAGATTTTAGAGTGACAAACTAAAATCTAATAGGGAAATAATATTATCGGGCGTAGAATTGGAGATTTTAGAGTGACAGAATAAAATCCCCAACTAAGGATTTAGGGAGGTCAAAGCCCTTGGAAGTTGGGTGCAAATAAATAGGGAAATAATATTATCGAAAATAGAGAAATAATACTATGGCGTAGAATTGAAGATTTTAGAGTGACAGACTAAAATCCCCAATTCGGTCCTATCGTTTGGCTGTGATTTAGGGAGGTCAAAGCCCTTGGAAGTTGGGTGCAAATAAATAGGGAAATAAAATTATCGGTATTTAGGGAGGTCAAAGCCCTTGGAAGTTGGGTGCAAATAAATAAGGAAATAAATTATCAGTTGAATTGGAGATTTTAGAGTGACAGACTAAAATCTCTAATTCGGTCCTATCGTTTGGGTGCTGATGTGTAGATGTTAGCCCTCAAGTGAGGGGAACGTGAAAGCTCCAAAGTGAGAGTCGGTATCCTCCCAGCCTAGGAAATAAAATTATCGGGCGTAGAATTGGAGATTTTAGAGTGACAGACTAAAATCCTCAATTGAAATAGGGAAATAAAATTATCGGGCTTAGAATTGGAGATTTTAGAGTGATAGACTAAAATCCCCAATTCAATCCTATTGTTTGGGTGTTGAAGTGTAGATGTTAGCCCTCAGGTGAGGGGAACGTGAGAGCTCCAAAGTGAGAGCCATTATCGGGCGTAGAATTGGAGATTTTAGAGTGACAGACTAAAATCCTCAATTCGGTCCCATTTGGGTGCTGAAGTGTAGATGTTAGCCCTCAGGCGAGGGGAACATGGGAGCTCCGAAGTGAGATCCGGGGTGCTGATGTGTAGATGTTAGCCCTTAGGCGGGAACGTGGGAGCTCCGAAGTGAGAGTCGGTGCTGATGTGTAGATGTTAGCCCTCAGGTGAGGGGAACATGGGAGCTCCGAAGTGAGAGCAGTGCTGAAGTGTAGATGTTAGCCCTCAGGTGAGGGGAACGTGGGAGCTCCAAAGTGAGAGCCAGTGTGTAGATGTTAGCCCTCAGGTGAGGGGAACGTGGGAGCTCCAAAGTGAGAGCCGGTATCCTCTGATGTTAGCCCTCAGGTGAGGGGAACGTGGGAGCTCCGAAGTGAGAGCCGGTATCCTCCCAGACATGTTAGCCCTCAGGTGAGGGGAACGTGGGAGCTCCGAAGTGAGAGCCGGTATCCTCCCAGCTTTTAGCCCTCAGGCGAGGGGAACGTGGGAGCTCCGAAGTGAGAGCCGGTATCCTCCCAGCCTAATAGCCCTCAGGCGAGGGGAACATGGGAGCTCCGAAGTGAGAGCCGGTATCCTCCCAGCCTAGTCAGCCCTCAGGCAAGGGGAACGTGGGAGCTCCGAAGTGAGAGCCGGTATCCTCCCAGCCTAGCTACGAGCCCTCAGGTGAGGGGAACGTGGGAGCTCCGAAGTGAGAGCCGGTATCCTCCCAGCCTAGCCTCAGTGACAGACTAAAATCCCCAATTCAGTCCTATCGTTTGGGTACTGATGTGTAGATGTTAGCACTCAGGTGAGGGGAACGTGGGAGCTCCGAAGTGAGAGCCGGTATCCTCCCAGCCTAGCCACAAATTCAGTAAACAGGTGAGGGGAACGTGGGAGCTCCGAAGTGAGAGCCGGTATCCTCCCAGCCTAGCCGCATTAAGCATAGGATTAGTCAATGTTCTTTATGCTAAAGGGTAAAGAATAGGTATGCTCTAATATAAATTGAACTAATTCATTTTATCCATTCACTATAATTTCTTGACAAAGAGAAGGATGCTTTCTTATATATCATTTGGCACAATATAATTTGAACTGATTCACTTTATCCATTCACTATAATTTCTTGACAAGGTGTTTGGCACAATATAAATTGAACTAATTCATTTTATTCATTCACTATAATTTCTTGACAAGGACAAGGATGCTTTCTTATATATTGAATATCACAATTAAACCCTACATTTCTTGACAAGGAGAAGGATGCTTTCTTATATATTGAATATCACAATTAAGCCCTACTTTTTATCATTAGTTATTTATTAGTTATTAAAATTATCTATTTATTTCAATTGCCTATTAGTGACAGATACGCAAATTTAATGTCGTTGTTGTGATTAAAGTATTGCTTTTCTAAAATCCTAATTCGTAACTCTAAACTACTCCCTATGAGATCGATATCTAGGACTCCATTAGAGCCCTATATTACTTGAGCGATACGTACACTTGCGTTGATAAGTCTGACTTTACAATTATTGAATAATTAATATGTCCATATTGATCTTATATTTTATTGCATATATAAAGTCGTTTTCAAGTTTTTGGCGTCGTTGCCAGGGAATGATTGAGTGAGTGAGTAAAATCACAATANCCAGATTTAGAGTATCCATTTATACCAATGAAAATTACTGTGGAGAAACCTCCACTACCGTTTCCTCAAAGATTGAAGCAACACAAATAGAATAAACAATTTTCCAAATTTTTAGAAATTATTAAGAAATTAACAGTAAACATTCTCTTCGTAGAAGCTTTAGAGTAAATGCCAAATTATGTGAAATTTATGAAAGATATTCTGAACAAGAAAAGGAACTTCACGAATAATGAAACGTGCACTTAGCACAGAGTGTAGTGCAATTATTCAGAAAAAGCTTCCTGAAAAATTAAAAGATCCTGGTAGTTTCACTATAACTAGTGCAATTATTCAGAAAAAGCTTCCTGAAAAATTAAAAGATCATGGTAGTTTCACTATACTGTGTGCGATCGGTGAAAAATTTTATGGAAGAGCTTTATATGATTTGGGAGCCAACATTAATCTTATGCATCTATCGAATTTCAAAAGATTAGGATTAGGTGAAGTTTCACATACTTCTATAACTCTACAGTTAGCNATCTATCCAAAATCCTAATGTAGCTGCTAATTCATTTGAGCTTAAACCTACTATTATCCAAATGGTACAAAATAATCATAGGTACACCAAATGAAGATCCAAACTTACACCTCGCTAGTTTTTTAGAACTGTGTGCTACTTCTAAATATGACAGAGTCTCAAACGATGTTGTTAAACTTAGACTTTTTCCTTTTTCACTGAGGGATAAGACTAAGATGTGGTTAAATTTGTTAGCATCGGGATCTATTAGAACTTGGAGAGAACTTTCACAGAAATTTCTATCCAAATATTTCCCTTCATCCAAAACTGTTAAACTTAAAAATGACATAACATCTTTCTGTCAGATTGATGGAGAGTCAATATATGAAGCTTCAGAGAGATTTAAAGATTGTCTTAGGAAGTGTCCTCATCATTTGCTACGAGATTGGTTAATAATTCTAACTTTTTATAATGGATTAGTGGGATCTCTTAGATCGATTATAGATGCTGCGGGTGGTGATTCTTTAATGTCAAAACTTTTTGATGAGGCTTATTCATTAATAGAAGAGATGACTACCAAAAATTTTCAATGGCCCTCTGAGTGGGTAAATCCTAGAAGAGCAGCTAGTATCCATGATTCTGATGCACTCTGAACGGGTAAATCCTAAAAGAGTAGTTAGTATCCATGATTCTGATGCAATATCTATGTTTCCTCTAAAAGGGTAAATCCTAAAAAAGTAGCTAGTATCCATGACTCTGATGCAATATCTATGTTAGCTTCGCAGATTACTGCAATATCAAAGAAATTAGATCATTATGGGATGAATTATTCTCCAACACCTCCTATGATGGAAGAGAATTCATCTGGGGCAATTTGTGGATGTTCAACCTTCATATGAGACTTTAAATTGTTAGCTTCACAGATTGCTGCGATATCAAAGAAATTAGATCATTATGGGATGAATTATTCTCCCTATGTTAGCTTCACAGATTGTTGCAATATCAAAGAAATTAGATCATTATTATTCTCGAATACCTATGATGGAAGAGGAATTAGATCATTATGGGATGAATTATTCTCCAACAGCTCCTATGATGGAAGAGAATTCATCTCGGCAATTTGTGGATGTTCAACCTTCATATGAGACCTTAAATGCTATTAATAGACCCAACAACACATATTCAACTATTATAACCCAGGTTTGAAGAATCATCCAAATTTTAATTGGAATAACAATTCTTCTACACATCAACAATGGGAAAACAACCCAGTGAACCCATTAGGAAATTCATCCAACCAAGGAAATGTTAACTATAGACCTTCTTATCCTCCAGGATTTAACAGTAATACTCAAATTAAGGAGAATAAGTTGTCTATGGAGGAGCTGATATTAAACAATTACGGCATATCGCTACTGCGCTTATTAACCAAACATTAGGAACTTTTCCTAGTACTGTGGAACTAAATCGTAAATNTTTAACATTGTGAAATCTATGAAATACCCTGCTATTGAAAGAGATAATGAATGTTTTCGCATGAAAATTATTAAACATCTGCTAAACAAATATTTTAAAGAACATTTTGAAGCCAAAAAGCATTTTAAAGAAGAAGAATATTTTGTAGAGAAGGAACAATTTGAAAAGAATGATGAAGTTATTTTGGACGAATTAGAAAATGAAGAATTAGATTATGTTCCATCGATTATAAAACCCTTCTGAACTTGAGATGAAAGTATTGCCTAGTCACTTGAAGTATGTATTTTTAGGAGACCCATCTACATTACCTGTTATTATATCTTCAGAATTAAATGATCTGCAAGAGCAAAAATTGTTAGATACATTAAAAAGATATAAAATGCTTTTGGTTGGACCTTAGCTGATACTAAGGGAATCAGTCCTTCAATTTGTATGCATAGAAGTATATTGGATGAACAATATAAACCAAGAGTTGATCCACAAAAAAGATTAAATCCGATGATGAAAGAAGTAGTTAAGAAGGAAATTTTGAAATTGTTAGACACTGGAATTATATATCCTATTTCAGATAGTGCGTGGGTAATTCAAACTCATTGCATTCCTAAGAAAGGAGGAGTGACTGTTGAAACAAAAGAAAATAATGAATTAATACCTATCAGACAAGTTACGTAAGGAGGAGTGATTATTGAAATTTCAGATAGTGCGTGGGTAAGTACAATTCATTGTGTTCCTAAGAAAGGAGGAGTGACTGTTGAAGAAATATCCTATTTCTGACAGTGCTTGGGTAAATCCAATTCATTGTGTTCCTAAGAAAGGAGGGGAGACTATTGAAGCACAGAAAATAATGAATTAATACCTATCAGACAAGTTACTAGGTGGCGTATTTGCATTGATTATAGGAAATTAAACACTGCCACCAAGAAAGATCACTTCCCTTTACCCATTTTAGATCAAATAATGGATAGATTTGCTGGGAATAAATTTTTTTGCTTTTTAGATGGATATACCGGTTACCATCAAATTCTTATTGCTCCTAAGGATCAAGAAAAAGACAACATTTACTAGTCCTTTTGGAACATTTACTTTTCGAAGAATGCCTTTGGGATTATGTAATGCACCTGCAACATTCCAGAGATGTATGATGTCCATATTTAGTAAGTTAATTGGTGATGGATTGGAAGTATTTAAGGATGATTTCTTTGTATTTGGAACATCATTTGGCGCATGCTTAAATTACCTTAAAAAAGTTTTAGAGCTATGCGAAAGAACTAATTTGGTTCTGAATTGGGAGAAATGTCAATTTATGGATGGAGGAGGAATTGTATTAGGGCATAAAATTTTGGAAGATGGTATGGAAGCAGACCCTGCAAAAGTTCAAGTTATATTTAAACCAACACCTCTTACTAATGTAAGAGAGGTTAGGAGTTTTCTTGGACATGTTGGACTTTACAAACGTTTTATTAAAGATTTTTCAAAAATTACTAAACCTCTATGCCAACTTTTAGAAAAGGACAAGAAATTTGAATTTACTGAAAGCTGTTTAAATGCCTTTGAGTTATTAAAGGAAAAATTAATCACAGCCCCTATTATAGTTTCACCTAACTGGGAGAAACCATTTGAACTGATGTGTGATGCTAGTGATTATGCTATTGGAGCTGTTCTTGGACAAAGGTATGAAAAGATTTTTAAAGTTATATACTACGCTAGTAAAACTCTTAATGATGCACAAATTAATTATACTGTTACTGAAAAAGAGTTAGTAACAATTGTGTATGTTTTAGATAAATTCAGATCTTATTTAATTGGAGCTAAATGCGTTGTGCATACTGATCACTCTGCTATTAAATATATGATGCAAAAGAAGGATGCTAAACCAAGGTTGATTAGATGGATACTTTTGGTAAAGAAGGATGCTAAACCCAGGTTGATTAGATGGATATTTTTTATGCAAGAATTTGATCTTGTTTTATTGATAGAAAGGGAACTGATAATCAAATTGCTGATCATTTGTCAAGATTAGAAAATTATGTCAAACCAAGGTTGATTAGATGGATACTTTTGATGCAAGAATTTGATCTTGTGGTTTTTATAGAAAGGGAACTGATAATCAAATTGTTGATCATTTGTCAAGATTAGAAAATCAAGAATTATTGGACACTGATAATGAAATTACAGACAGTTTCCCTGACGAACAACTTTATAATATTAATGAGTGGAAAGTATCATGGTATGCTGATATTGTTAATTATATTATAAGTGATATTTTGCCACATATGCTGACATTGTAACAACAAAGAAAATTCATTGATGATGCGAAAGCATATTTTATGAGCCTTATTTATATAAATAATGTAGGGATCTTATTATTAGGAGATGTGTACCTTTTGAAGAAACTGAGCTGATCATTTAGAAATGTCATGATTCTGAATTTGGAGGACATTTTGGGATTGATAAAACTGCTNGTTTGGGGATTAGATTTTATGGGACCATTTATTCCTTCATTTGGGAACTTATATATATTAATTGCATTAGACTTACGTTTCTAAGTGGATTGAAGCACAAGCTTTACCTCGTTGTGATGCTAAAAGTGTTTCAAGTCTCTAAGTGGATTGAAGCACAAGCTTTACCTCGCTGTGACGCTAAAAGTGTTTCAAGATTCGCACAAGATTTACCTCGTTGTGACGCTAAAAGTGTTTCAAGATTTTTAATGAAAAATATTTTCACTAGATGCGCAATGCCTAGAATGATTATCACTGATGGAGGATCCCATTTTAGAAATAAATATATTCAAAGATTGGCAGAAAAATTTAATACTATTCATAGAATCTCTACTGCCTATCATCCTCAAACCAGTGAGTTAGCTGAAGTTTCTAATAGAGAGATCAAATAAGTACTTGAAAAGACTGTAAACCCTAGTATAATAGAATGGTCCACTAGATTGGATACTGCATTATGGGCTTACAGGACTGCTTCTAAAACTCCTATTGGAATGACTCCTTACAGACTGATTTTTGGAAAAACTTGTCACTTACTAGTAGAATTAGAGCATAAAGCATATTGGGCTATTAAAGAATTCAATTATAGTTTGAAAGATGCTGGTAAGAAGTGATTGTTATAATTAAATGAATTGGAAGAATTAAGAAATAAGTTTTATGATAATGGCAAAATTTATAAGGAAAAATTAAAGTTATGGCATGAACGAAAGATTAACCAAAAGAACTTTGAACTAGGACAAGAAGTTTTGCTTTACAACACTAGGTTGAATTTATTTCCTGGGAAATTGAAGTTTCGTTGGTTAGGGCCCTTTACTGTGACTCAAGTTTATACTTACGGAGCTGTTGAAATTGAAGATCAGAAGACGGCAAATAGATTTAAAGTAAATCGACACAGATTGAAACCATATTATGAGGGTAAAATACCAAATTTTAAAGAGGTTTTAATGATGGACATATATTAAAACCATATTATGAGGGTAAAAGACCAAATTTTAAAGAGGTTTTAATGATCGGTCAACCTGAATGACACCTGAATAGGTCGGGCTGACGACTTTAAACCAAGCGCTTTATGGGATGCAACCCATATTTATCTTTACTTTTATCGTGATTATAGTAGTTTTTATTTGAAATTATTGCTAGTTTGTGGTAGTATTAAGTTCTACTACTCTTATTTATCTGTGAAATATCTTAAAATTGGATCCATGAAGAAAAATTGGAACGCATTCGGACCAGAGCAAAACTGCACAAATTTTACCTTGGGCGCCGACGGCGCCCTCGACGCCGCCAACGGTGGGTTTTTCCCGAGAGTCTAGACATATTTAATACAAAGGCTCACTGACGGTGCCATCGACCCCGCCGACAGTGAGACCAGTGAATTGATGGTTATGCGGGTTCAAATGATGGTTTTTAGCGGTTTTGGGCGGGAATAGTCTTTTTAAACTCAAAAATTCAAATTCTAATTCATATTTTTCCTCCAAAAAAAAAGTGAAACTCTACCAATTTCATTCATATGGCATCCAATTCCCCTGATAATCCCAAAATGCGAGTTTTCAATTGGTGAAAGTTTATTAGTGCAGAAACGCAGCGAATCTTCAACAAGTTATTGACAAAGAAAAGATTGATCAAAGAACGAGGATTCGTGAATCACAGATTGAATAATCCCACGACGAATATTGAAGAAACGATAGTGTGGCAAAGTTGGGAATTGTTGTGCTACACTATTGCCGCCGTGGTGGTTCCTGTGGTAAAATAATTTTATGCAAATTTACATGGAATCAAACAAGGAGTTGTTTATGTGCGAGGAAGATGGATCGCTTTCACTCCTGCCCGGATCAACGAATTATATATGATAGAGAATGTTTCTGTCTGCCACTATTCTAATTTCGTCCCAACGAGAAATCAGATGAATGAGATTTACCAATATTTAACGGACAAAACTGACGATTGAGAAACAAGAGAAAACGGGTATGTTAGTTTTTCTGCAACACTCCTGAATCCCGTTTCGAAACATTGGCACTTTTTCATTTCTGCAAAACTGTTACCGACAATGAAGATTGGTAAAGTTCCTAAAGAAAGTGTCATTTTGAATTACTTCATCCAAAGGGGATTGTCGATCGACATTGGACTTGACCACCCCTCCACAATTTTCTCAGTTTGCAGCAAGTGTCCTATGAAAATTGGGAAAAGGTACTGCTACCTTGGAAGCCTTTGGATCCAACTGAGATCCTATGAAAATTGGGAAAAGGTACTGCTACCTTGGAAGCCTTTGGATCCAACTGAAAGATTTCGAGTTTTTGAAGATGAAAATGACATGGCATTGATAGTTGATCAATCATCTCAGAATTCACTGTCACTTCAACCCTTAATTCCTGATAAGTCTTTGGTGATCCTGCGCCAAATCAAGAAATTGGAAAAGGAGGTACAAAATGTCATGAATGCGATTAATAATATCTCCAATTTCTTCTATCATCTAGACTGGAGGATGAAGGAACATTTCGAAAGGAGGTACAAAATGTCATGAATGTGATTAATAATATCTCTGATTTCTTCGATCATCTAGGCTGGAGGATGAAAGAACATTTTAAGCATTCTGGACATTTAGAAGATAGCTTGATATGACTGATGAGGAGGATGAAGTTAATAAAAGAGGATTCTACTGAAGAATTTCCATTCTGACCCTTCTACAACCACATCGTTCATGTGCAATCAATGGGTGATCTCAGAGGAGAATCGAGTACCGAGTTTGAGGATTAATAGATTTATATTACTACCTGTATGTATATCTATGTATTTTGATTTGAACTTTGTATTTGCTTTGCTTTAGAATTATGCTTGTAAATCTTTGTATAGTTGAGACTAAGCATAGGATTATTTGTTTTTAGCATTTTGAGTGTTGTGGCAGATTGCGATGTTGAATTAATGTATTGAGGTTGAGAAAATACCAAACTTAGGTGTGTTATGTAGCGTATATTGTACCTCTTGGAATTATATATAAATGTGATGTTTTGTGTTATGAAAGCTTATATGTGCTAAGTACATCATTTAGTTATTTAAAATTATGTCTATAATGATTAAAAGGATGTCCTTTAGGCTTGGAATTGATCGAAATTGCAAAAATCCAGAATTTGGACAAAATCAATAGAGCCCGCCGATGGCGCCCT